>JAOXJP010281813.1:0-33862 GCA_025762735.1 Platanus orientalis | reverse complement strand
AGACCAAACTGTATACAAATACAACATATAAATAATGATAAATATAATTGTAGGCATGTTAAGTGCATCATACATGTATGAACAAGGTTACGAGGTTCGTATAAGTTCAAAATTGTAGTTTGTATAACCAAACATCCAATATTATTATATATATCAATGCATAAAAACTAAACTATGTATAAAATCACATAAACAAAAATAAAAAATAAAAAAATACATGATTCATTATTCTAGCCAATGGGTTTGTAAAGTTTAATCTAGCCTTCTATAACAGGAGTGGCGGAGGGCTAGCCCCCCACTATCAATATAGGGGGGTTAGCATTCGTTATAGGGTCATTGGGTTTACCTCTTATATGTTATTTCACAACTTTTAAGAATATTTATTGAGAATTAGGATAGTGTTTGTGCACTCTTAAAGAAAAAAAAATTATTTATTTATTTGAGATCATCCGATTCAGGATGATCCGGCCCCGGATCGGACGATCCAGGACTACGATCATCCGATCCTAGTAGGATCGCGATCTACAGGGCAAGATTGGACCGGTCTTGTCCGATCCTGATCCGGATTGTCCGATTTTTAAAACCATGCTTCGGATGTTGGTTCATGTTTTTTGGGAGATTCTATCTTCAAGGAAAAATCCTCCTTTGGTATAGGTTCTTTCAGACTTGATGGCTCCTTTAGGTTGGGTTGTTGTAGTAATGTTGTAAAACTATATCATTGACCACAACCAAATGAATTTCAAGAGACACATCTGCATATTGTAAGTAGCACACCTGTAAATCATGTTCTCCTTAAGATAACTCCACTACATTTTGATGAGATCTTGCATCCTGCACAATGTACGTATCTTCTCATAAAGAATTCAATGGCATACTTGTCATCATAGTTCCCACAATATGCATGATCTTGTTCATTTTGCTCGATTTTCTCCACTATACTTGGAGAGATCAAGTTCTCTTCACTTCGATTAGAAATTAGAATCTTTAAGAGTCTCTCGGATGGAAAGGAAAACTTGGTTCTAACCTCCATCATTTCCTAGATTCGACTAAATAGAACTATTTGAAAAACCAGAAGCTCTGATACCAAATCTAATGTAGTATATGTCTAGAAAAAGCAAAAATTGAAAGAAGAAAGAAAACCAAAATATAAATTTTGGAAAATTCTGTGTAACAGTGTGAAATGATCAAAATACCCTTGGCCATGCGTAAAAAAATTCTATGCTTAGACATGGTGAATCTTGGGTCTAAGATGCACTGATGTTCTAAATTTCATCAAATTTTGAGTTGATTTGGTTTATGAAATTATGTTTGTAAGTTTGTTGTTTTTAAGTTTGTAGAAAGAAACCAGAAAATCAGAAACAAGGAATGAAGAAGAAAGAAGAAAATAAAGGACAAAGAGAAAAGAACATGAAATAGTAAGTAAGAAAGAAAAGATTATTTACTAATGGGGAGGAGGGAAGAAAGGGGATACCACACCCTAAGAGGAGAGAGATAATCATGGGATACCGCATCCTCTTCAACACACATGTTTTATTTTTCAAATATTAATCTTCAACTAATTTACTTCATACATAGATGGGCCTTTAAATAGGCATTGCATTGAGAATAAAATAAAATAAAATCCTATATTGTAGATCTTCTAACTAAAATAGACTTGCCAAATAATTAAAAATTTGTAAAGAAAAAAGAAATCTTGGTTGGCACAATGTTTGGTTTATTAGACAAGTTATTGCGCCCCATAAGATGTTAAACAATCTCCCAAAATATTCTCTATAGTCTTGGAGAAAATATCTCAAAGGCAGTGTTTGGTTCGGATTCTCAGAATCGATTATAGGCTTAAAAAATGGGTTTGGTTGAAATTATTAAAATTGGAAGGGGCATAATTGGGGGCTGATTATGGTCAAAATCATAAACGAACAATCCTCTAATTCTGCATTTCTTGTCGAAGCGGGAGTAAAATCACGCTTCAATGATTATTACGATTCTTGCAATTACATCTTCCTTGCTCGATCAGGTACACCTCTCTGCTCACTATCTCGTCTCCCTTCTCTCTCTCTCCTCTCGTCATCTCTCTGCTATCTTTCGTCTCTGCCTCCTCTCTCTCTTTCCCGTCTCTGCTCTCTTCTCTCCCCCACCTCTTCTCTTTGCTCTCCTCCCCCTCTCTCATCACTGCCTCTCCTCTCTCTCTTTCCCGTCTCTCTTTCTGCTCCCGCCTTCCTCCCTCTCTTTGCTCCCGCCTCCCTCTCTCTTTGCTCTCGCCTCCCTCTCTCTGCTCCCACCTCCCTCTCTCTATCTTCTTGCCTCCTTTTCTCTCTCTACTCTCACCTCTCCCTCGCTTTCGTCTCTCCCTCTCTATCTCCTCTCGTCCTTCTCCGTCTCTCTCCTCTCCTCCGTCTCTGTCTCTCTCTCCTCTCGTCCCTCTGTGTCACTCTCCTCTCCTCCGTCCAAGATGGTGTCTGAAACCAGGTGATTTCACATGGAAAAAAATGGGTAGATTTCAAATTGAAACCCATTTTATTCCAATTGAAGTCACCTGGTGCCCTCAACACCATCTTAGACACTTAAATCCAGGACAATAAATTTCCTCCTTTTTTCTCCCAACAAATGTGTTGTGATGAAAAAGTCTCTATAATTGTCTATGGTGAATGATAGGCTAACATGTGTTGTGTTGGGGAGGGGGGGGGGAAACGTCCATGAAAAAAGGTATACAACTATATGGCTCAACTTGAGCCTGACCCATTTATTAATCATGTCAAAGCATGTCAACCCGCTATGACCCAAAACACGTTTACAGTCAATCCTAACCCACTTATTTTGTGTTGGGTTCGTGTCGGGTTCTCGGACTATGTGGTAATTTATGTTGGTGGGTCAGATTTGTGTTGTGTCAAGTTAAGGGTATATCACTATATGGGTCAATCTGAACCCAACCCAATTATTAATCATGTCAAAATGGGTTGACCCGAAATACGTTTACAGTCAATCCTAACCCGCTTATTTTGTGTTGGATTTGTGTCAGGTTCATGAATCGTGTCTAACATTGCCACCCCTAATGTGAATAGGAAACTGCACCCAAAACAATATGTTCCTACATGTCCCCACATATGTGAAAGACAATCTCTATACACCACTCAAGTAGGCTCCTTTATGGTTGTTCAACTAGAAATTGGCTAGCCAGCTTTGATGACATATGTGTCAAGAGATCAGGTGGCAATTGTATTTTTCTAATTTCATACTGGATGGATTGATTTACTTTTACAAGAATATTTATATATATTTTTCTGTTAGATGAATTTTTTCAGCTTGTAATAGTTAAATAATCGTTTCTCAACAATGTTGAACCAAACAAGATTCTGATTTTGGATTCTCATAATCAACTTCTAGAAATAAGATATCCAAACAAGATTCTGATTTTCAAAAACGTTTTTCATAATCTGATTATAAGAATTCATAATCATAATCAGTAATCAATTTTGAGAATCCGAACCAAACAAAGCCTAAGACTTACTAAAAACTTAAACTTGTTCCCTTAGTAATTTCTAAACATAACTTTCAAAAAGCGTGACCTTCCTAAAAATTAAACTACTAAAACCATGACCTTCCTAAAAATTAAACTACTAAAACATCCAAACTTGTTGCATAAGTATTACTAAATCCTAAAATTTCTAAAAACACTATTCCAGCAACTCTTTAATAGCCCTATAGTAATTTGGTCATAACTTTCCCAAATCACCTCAAATTTGGGCAATCTTGGCCTTGTTAAAAAGGTAATTGAATAACTTCTTCAATGACACCAAAATCAAGCCGAAAAAGCAAGTTTTAACCCTTAAAAACTTGGGCTAAAAGTAAGTGACTGGATTACAACTCACAATAAATAAATAAATAAAAACTAAACTATCCATGGCACTATTGGCCTAATTACAAAATTAACCCACCCCAAAACATCTAATTACTAGGACAATTCTTGAGGGCCTATCCATGGTCATCAAGCTTCTTGGTCTTCACGTGATATGCTCCCGCATCAGTTAGGGGGTGGATAGAATCCAATTGCCTTCAAGTGGTACACTTTGTAAAAGGAATGATTTGACAGTCTTCTTCAGCTTCAAGGCGTAGTTTGCTAACTCCCCGAGTTGACTCCACTCCTAAGCCTCACGAGTTGAGTCACGTTGTTAACTCCGAACCATACATGACTCATTGAGTCAAGTTGCTAACTCCGAAGACTCATTTAACTCAGACCGATTCATGTGACTTAGCCGAGTCTTGTAGACCTTAAAATGACCCAAAGCAAAATTGAACTACAATAGGAAACTCTAATTATTTGGGGGCTCGAGGTTTATTTTCTAAAATTTCCAACAAATGAGCTCACAAAGGCATTCAAAACCCTAGAAGAAACAAAGAGTAAAGAACTTGGCAGAATGAAAGCTAAAGTGATAGGAAGATTAGACTTTTAATTTGAACTTCTAACCATATAGACGTGGACCTTAGAGATTGGGTGGTATTTTGTTTTCATGTTTATGTTGAAAATATGTACTTTGGTTTTCAATATATTAATATTAATAGTATTTTTACTTTAGTTTGGACTTTAAAGTTTATAATTAGTTATGTCTACCTTATTATGGTATTAGACTATTATTAGTTTGTATAGTTTATTTTTGGTTTTTCAAGTTATGATACTACAAAATATTTATATTTATAAAAAAAAAATGGATAATACTGAGCCAAAATACTACATAAAATTTTTTAATATTTTTAACTATTACCTTGCCTTTTTAATAAAATTTTCTTTCATAAAAAAACTATTTTTTATATTTTATAAAAATAAAAAGTGACATGACTCCCAGACTTGATTTCAATGACTCTCGAGTCGACTCCACTCCTAAGTTGTCCGAGTCGAATAAAAAATCCGAGTCGGTAAAACCTTGAATCAAGGTCGACACATCTTGACTAGACACCATCTTCATCTCCCTATTGCAGTGTCAGAAAGTGTAAGTATCCTAGAATCTGCAATTCTAGGCCTTTCTGTTAAAGAGCCATGGTCATCCAAGTAAGATGTGACACACTTTAATACAAAGGACATCATATAAGACTTGATCACGGAACTCTCTCACAGAGTAAGTATACACCTCTCGCTAACCTTCAAGTTGGTATTGTTTACCCATACCACTTTGTAAGGAGTTGGATGTGGTTCCGTCTTCATCCTTAACTTCTGGCAAGCATCCTAGAATTGACATTGGAAGATATCTCAATGGACTGATTATCATAAAAAACGGATGTAAGAATGGGTGTTTTCTCTATTTCTATTCAACTAAAGGATATCTCAATGGCCTGATTATCATAAAAAAGGATGTAAGGATGGGTGTTTTCTCTATTTCTATTCAACTGAAGGATATCTCAATGGGTGTGGATTGGCTTTTCACAGGGGTCTATGGTCTTTCTAGTCCTAAGAATAGGAGTGCTTTGTGGGAGAACCTTGTGGCAATTCGAAATTTTTGGGTTAGTCCTTGGATGGTGAGGATGATTTTAATGTAAGTAAATTTATTCACGAGAAGACCCCTATTAATGGCATGACTAGGAGTATGAGAAATTTCAATGTTTTTGTTCAAAATCATCACCTTAGGGATTGTCCTCTGACAAATGTAAATCTCACATGGACAAATGGTTAGGAGGTTCCTACAATGTGCAAACTGGACAGATTCTTGATATCAAACTGTTGAAAAGATTTTTACCCTCATTTCGTGCAAGAAGCCATCCCTAAAATTGCTTTTGATCATTGGGCTATCCTTATGTCTACTTTTAGATCAAATTTTGGGTCTTCTCCTTTTAAATTCAAGAATATGTGGACATTACATCCCACTTTTCTTGCCAGTGTAAAGGAGTGGTGAAATGAGTGTGTAGCTCACAGTTGGGAGGGGTATAAATTCATGAAGAAATTGCAATATGTGAAGAAAAAGTTGTTGGCCAGGAACAAGAACATTTTTAGGCAAATAAATGAAAGCAAGCAAAGGATCTGGGATGAGATTCAGATGATTGACAAGACTGTGGAAGAGGCTGGCTCTATGGAGGAAAATGTGTGAGCTAAAAATAATGCTCTTTTGAGAGAGTTGGATATGATATTAAGAGTGGAGGAAATTCACTAGAAGCATAAAAGCCAAATGCAATGGCTTAAGGAAGGGGATAATTTTACCAAATTCTTCCATAAGATAGCAAATGAGAAGGAAAAAAAAGGAGGAACTTGATCACAAGAATGACGGTACAAAGTATTCAAACTAACAATCAGGAAGTTATAAAAGACACAGATATTAGTTTCTTCTCTGGATTGTTTGCTAAAGAGTTAAGGGAGAGGCCAATTATTGAAAATCTTTTCCATCAACATTTAAGACAAGAAGTTGCGCCTAGCTTGGAGGCCAAATTTTCTAAAGAAGTGAAAGATGCAATATCTTCTACGGATAACAATAAATCTCCAGGGCCCGATGGTTTCACCGTGCTTTTCTACCAAGTTTGTTGGGATATAATTAAGGCTGATTTAATGAAAGTTTTTACCGAATTTTATGACAGGGGCATCATTAGCAAAGGCATGAATGCTACTTTTATAGCTCTTGCCCCCAAGAAAGAGGAGAGTAAAAATTTTCAAATTTCGGGCCTATTAATCTTGTGGGGAGCCTTTACAAAATTCTCTCTAAAGTTTTATCTTTGAGGTTGAGGAATGTGATTGATAAAGTAGTATCCAACACCTAGGGCACCTTTGTTAAGGGAAGACAAATCACGAATGGCATTCTTGTTGCTAATGAGATTGTTGATGGAAGAAGAAGACAAACAGATCCAGGCCTAGTGTTTAAAAATGACATGGAAAAGGCTTACGAAAAGGTGGATTGGGATTTCCTCCAATTGACCAAGAGGAAAAAAAAAAATTTGGTGAGAAGTGGACTGGGTGGATTATGGGCTGTTTGGATCATCCTCACCATTCAGTAATGATCAAGGAGATTTCAAAAGGGTTTTTCATCTCCTCCCAAAGTTTAAAACAAGGTGATCCTTTATCTCCTTTCTTGTTTTCCCTTGTGATCGATGCTTCTAGTGTCCATATGTTACTATATGTTTTCAGGCAAGAAAAGATGGCCCCTCTATATCCCACCTTCAGTTTGCGTATGATACCATGTGTTTTGTGAGTGCTAGATTGGAACAAGTACATAATCTGAATTTAATTTTGAGGACTCCTGAATGCATCTCTGGTCTTAAAATTAATCTTCATAGATCTAGCATGGTGGGTATAGGGGTGTGTGATGAGGAGGTAGCTACATGTGCTAAAATTATTAGTTGTTGGAAAAAGTATTGGCCTCTCTAGTATCTAGGCATGCCTTTGGGGTATAATCCAAAGTCCTTTGTTTTCAAGGACCGGTTGTAGAGTGAATCAACAGAAAGTTGACCGCTTGGAAGAAGTCTTATGTTTCATTCAGGGGCTGAATCACTCTAATAAAGGCAGTAATGGCAAATATGCCAATTTATTATATGTCACTTTTCAAGATGCATAAAAAGGTCAAACAGATGTTGGAGAAATATCAACAAGACTTTTAGTGGGATGGAGGAAAATCTATAAAAGATCACCTTGTCAAAGGGGAGGATGTTTGTCGAGCCAAAGATCATGGGGGTTTGGGGATTGGCCATACAAAGGAAAGGAATACTACTCTCCTTGGGAAATGGCTCTGGACGTTCTCTTCCGAAAAAGAAAGCTTATGGAAATCCATTATTTGCAAGAAGTACGATAAGGATCCAAACGGGTGGAATTGTTCTAGTCATGTCTCTTCTTCTATGTCCCTGCTATGGAAAAATATTATCCTTATCCTCCCTTTATTCCTTCCTCACGTTCGGTTTGGGGTGGGTGATGGGGAAAAAATCTTTGTGGTGGGGAGATCAATGTTTGTCCTTATCCCAACCTAGACTTTTTAGGATCTCTAACCAAAAAAAGGTTGTCATTGCAGATGTGTTTTCCCCTTTCATGCATGGCCATACTTGGAACTAGACTTTTTCAAGAGATCCTTTCAATTGGGAAGTTGATTTGTTAGGCCCTTTACTTGAAAGCCTTTAAAAAGTCTTTATCGCTTTGATTTTTCCTAACAAAAAGATTTGGATCTTGGAGTCATTGGGGAAGTTTTCTTGTAAATCTTTCTTTAAGGCTTGAATTCCTTCCAATAATTTCGATTTGAGATTTCCTGCCAAGAAGATTTGGAAGCCATGACCCCTCCCAGGATCAACACTTTCTTCTGGTCTGATGTGCTTAACCATATCAATATCATGGAAATGCTCCAAAGAAGGAGACCATATATGGTTCTCTCTCCGTAGGTAGTGCATTCTTTACAAGGCTGATGCAAAACCCGCAAAGCATATTTTTCTCCATTACAAATATGTTGAGACAATATGGAATTATTTCTTCTATTCATTAGGAAGAGCTCATGTTTGGCAGGATGATCTCAAAGACTTTGTAGGGCAATGGTATGGTGGGGGACAAGGTAATCGTATGAAGGTTTTCTAGGAGTGCCTCCTTGATGGGGGTAATATGAGGAATCTAAAAGGAAAGGAATTTGAGACTAAAGATAGCTTCAAACCTAATTCAGAGGTGAGTGACTCAATCCTTGGAGAGGTGGAAGGCTGGCTTTCTGTTCACAAAGAGTTTAAAGGCTTTTCTCATTCGTTACTCTATCTAGATTGGGCCTCTTATTTATCTTGATTCCAATTCAAGGCGGATGAAAGAAATCTGGTCATGGACTCCTCCTCCCCTTGGCTTATTCAAGCTTACTTTTTTATGAAGCCTCCAAAGGCAATCCCGGTCAAGTAGGTTTTGAATGCATTGTGCGAGATCATTTTAGCAATATTATATGCGCTATTTGGGGGCCCTTGGGGGAGTGTGACTCTATTCATGTTGAGGCTATGAGTCTCCTAATGGGCTTATGAGAATTAAGAAAAATGGGGATCAAAGACCACCTTATAGAAGGCAATTCTACAATGGTAATTAGTTGGGGTTTGGGTAAAGGTGATGGGGTTTGGTCCCTCGATCCTGTTATCCTTGAGATTAGGGAGTTAATTCAGTTGTTGTCCATCTCTCTATATCATGTTGATAAAGCCATAACAAGTTGGTTGATCGTTTAGCTACCATGGGGGTTATTTCTTCTTTGTTCTATGAAGATTATATTCCAAAGGATGGTTGTTAGGCTATCCTCTCCTTAATGTTGTATTTTTAGTTTTTTACTCTCTTTCTAATAAATTACCGTTATCAAAAAAAAAATACCATGGAACATAACTGTCCATAACACCTAGCATGTGTATGGAAAATGGTGTTCCTACGCAAGTCCTCATCTGCCTAAGTTGTTCATGTGGTCATCACTGGACGTAGAACATAGACTAACTCGTCCTCATCATGATCCTGAAGCTCGTCCTCTAATGCTTACTTTGCCTCAAGAATGATAGCTTGTTGCGGATCATAAACTTCTTCCTTCTCGCCATTCATGGGTTGCTTGCTAGAAAGACCCATGAATCTGTTGAGACATTACGCCTTATAATGTATGCTGTCCCCAACAATAGTGACATGGACCAATCCTGCTATGAGATACAAATCCATCAGTGCTCCTAGATCCAGGAGTGGAAGTACAAGCTGGCTTGGAAGAAGCTAATGTAATAATGTTGGGCTGAGGTTTACTGGTTATCCTGTCAGTAGAAAATCCACAGTTCTGACTAACAATCCATAGATAACTCTCAGAGAAGGCTCATTTGTAAGGTACTCCCTTTAAAGTTCACCTGATAAGTGATGTGAACAGCATCATCTAAGGTTGGTAATCTTCTATAGCACAAACTAGCTGCAATCTGAGGATGCAATCCATGCTTGTACATAGCGACCATGATATCATCATCCCACTTCGACTTTACTCGGGTAGCCAAGTGGTGAAACTTGCTCATGTACTCCTTAACTATCATGTTGCCCTGATGCAATTGAGTAAGTTGAAAGTGTGCTCTCTGTCTAAAGCTGGGTGGCTCAAACCTGTGCTTCAATGTTGCCTTCAAGTCTCCCTAGTTTCTAAATATTCTCAAGTGTTTATGCTCTTCCTCATAACTATCCTACCATAGTTTGGCAGTACTCTTCAACTTGGCCTCTGCAAACTTGAGTCTTTTGCACTCTGGAATGTCATGCCAGTCGAAGAAAGACTCAATGACGAAGGCACTACTTCATGCTAAAATTGGTGAGAAGCTTCACCAACTTGGACACTATTGGATGTTGAGGAGGGGCTGAATTCAACGGCCTGAGCTGATGACTTCTCTAAAGTTTCGCTCCCAAAGTCCTGAAATTGGAGCTGTAATGTATTGACTACTACCAAAAGTTGGTTGATAGATTCCTTCGTGATCTCACCACCTCTTCTCACACACCATCTACCTTTGTTGATAACTGCTTCAATTCCCCTCTTGTATCCTCAAGCTCTTGGGATTGCTCATCCATCCTTGTAGACAAAGTGTTGATGGTCACCATGATGAAGAGAACAAGTAGGACCCTTTAGCTCTGAAACCAACTAATAGGGACTGCCAAGATAAGGGCAGTAGTTTTCCACAAGTGTAGGGCCCAAACAATAGCATCAACCACAATTTAAAATAGGGAATACAAGAAACCAATTATGGAAATTTCTGTGCATGGTGTGAAATACCAAAATACCCTTGTCTGTATGTCAAAAAATTATAGCCTTCGACAGGGAGCTCCGTTAGTTCAAAAGATACCACCGTTCCGAATTTCAGCAATTATGGATGTAATTTAGTGTGTGAACTTTTATAGAGAGTTGTTTAGGTTTGTGAGGAATTAACACAAGCAGAAAATGTGCTCTTTGGACAGAATAAATGGATAATTATGAAGGTTGATACAGTGGACACGTGTGGGATGTTTAAAAGCCAATAAAGTAAGAACTAAGGGGACTGTTATGGAACATGAAAGAAGGTCAGAATGGATGGATACATAGGGTAAGAAAGAGGAACAATCCTAGGTAGAATTCAGGGTTCCAGTTGGGGTCAGATTTGGTTGAAACAGGGTACTAATTTGGGCTAATCTAATGGTTGTTTAGGGGTCAAAATAAGGGCTGACAACTGGTCCAAACAGTAGGGAAACTTAAGTTTTTTTAATTGACTGATCCAAGACAATTTCAGGGGAAAAACAACAAGGGGTCAAAGGACATGGGTTCCACAGGGGTTTCAGGATGAAGTTCTGGATGCGTCTTACAGAGAACAGCACAGAAAAAAGGGTTTCACAGAAAAGAATAGGTTAGGCTTGGACTGTGGGGTTCGAAAACAACAAAAAAAGAGATGATATTACTGGTGTCGCAGTGATGCAGACATAAGAGTTTAGTGGGGCGCACACATGGCCTCAGTGGGGTCCACGCATGAAGACATACAAGGAAGAGCATGGAAGATACAAAGGGCCACATAATGGAGGCTTTGAATTAGTTTTGTGTCCTTTTTATTAGAGTTTACTTGTTATTTCATAGTTTATGAATTATTAGAGTTAAGATACAATTGCTACTTTAATTTTTGTTTTTGGGTATTTTTTAGATAGTCTCTAGATAAGATTTTATAAGGGGGAAACACCCCACACGATTTGTCTAAGAGAGGAGAAGTTATGTGGTTGGCAGTTGTGTAGTTTTTTTCTTTGGGTTTTCTTCTCTCTTACACGAGTGAGGGTATCTCTTCAAGTTCTTTGTGCCTAGAGCTTGAGCTTAGTTAGTGATTTCCAAGTTGTGAGTTGGTGATTTCTCACAAGTGCAACCATCATCTTCTTCTCTTTCTTTCTCTTTTCTTCCATTTTCTTCCCATTCTTCTTCTTCTTTATTTTCCTGGTTTCCTCCATTAAAGCTTGCTGCCTCCATAACCAGAAACCTTACTCTACCACCATTCTTCTCTCTTTCTTTAATTTTCTTCATTCACAACTCCTTCCAATCAACCCATAACCTGCGGCCAGACTCAATCCTTTATTTTGAGGGTTTTTTTATAAGATACCTAATCCCCAATCCATGCATAGCCGGCAGCCAGACTTTTCCAATTGATTATAATGTCTTATTTGAAGAAAACCCACTCATATAAGTAGACAAACCTGCAACCACTTCGGCCCTTGTTTTCTTTAAGGTTTCATATCACACATCACTACTCCTGTGCATCATAGACCCTGCAGCTACATAGCGAACCCTTTTCCTATTGTTTTGGTTATCAAAAACCCAAAACCCATTGTCCAAACACCTGGGGCAGCCACTTCCCATGTTATTCTCCTAGTAATAATCACCTATTGGGAGCTCTACCTGCTGGTATTCTTGTGGGTCTAATGGCATCTATTTGAGGGTCCTTGGATTGCTAATCGTGGGTGGTCTTTGGAGCTCACTTTGATGTGTATTCAGTTGGATACTCACATATGCCCACAAGCTGTTTGATAACAAACATGAAAGCATATTTCTACATGAGTGATGACAAACTGGTGTTCTTAATGATGAAACATACCCTATCCTTTATGTGTGTATTTGAATTACACCAAGGAGTACACTGCTATTGCTGCCATAAGCCTGACCCCCTTGATGTTCTGACCTTGAAATCTGAACCCTTTAGCTTTCCATAGTTCCTAACCCATACTTGAGTCTGTGCTGCATCACACAGGTTATGGAGATGCATGAGAGAAGTTTAAGTAGTGGTTTAAGGGTTTCTTGATAGTTCTGCAAAAAAAAAATCTTGCCACAGCAATTTAATTCATAGAAAACAGCAAAGGAACTTCAAGAAAATTAAAGAAAATATAAAGAACGATGAAAGAATAAAGAAGGAAGAGAAAAAAATGAGAGGGGAGGCTGTGGAAGAGAAATAGAGAGGAATGAGAGACTAACGATGGAGAGAGAGAGAGAGAAGAGAGAAAACTTACCAGGTTCCCCACTCACGAATAGTTCAAGTAACAGACCCAATGTCATTCTAAACTCATCAACTGACATACAGCCCTAAAAGCTTTGCTGTTTATTGGATTCCAACCTTCTAATTCTATTAACACTCTAAAATAACCTATTCCAAGTGTATTTGTCGACCAACACAAAATGATACTTCTAAATTTTTCAAATAACCCCCAAAACTATTCCTAATTACAAATAAACCCTTAGCCTTTAAGGCCTTATTACAAACTACCCTTAAGACAATAAATTATGACTAAAACACCCCTAAAACAAAAAAATAAAACTCTAAATGCCTCTTCCAAAATCTCTTTTTGGACTTGGTCTTGGGTCTCCAAAGTAGATAAGTGATGTCTTACCACTTGATAGCTGCTGCATCATCATGTGACAGTAAAATGCTAAACCTTGGACATACTACATAGAAGTTTTGGCAACAGCCTAATTTGGTCTTTACTCTTTAGTTTTATCAGTAACATAAAGTTGAAGAAAAAAATAGTAAATCTAAGATTTAAAAGTTCTACTTAGAGTCAAATCTTTTGTAATAGGAAAGTTAAGAGTCTTGACAGTGTCATCAAAAGCACACAAAGAGCCACTTAGGCACAAAAGTGCAGCAAGGCGCAAGTAAAACACCTTGCCTACACCTAGGCAAGGCACTATAGAGAAGCGCTAGCTAAATGCACCCAGTCACACAATTCACTCAAATCATGGACAGTACCACCCATGAACTTCAGTTATGTACCAACCTTTCATCTTCTAAATGAAAGTTATGTGATGTATATGTAGTAGATATGGTATTTAAAATCTTTCTTTCTTTTTTTAATGAAAGTGAATATATGGTAGACATGATAATGAAAGGTGATTTTTTGTTGGAACTTCATATATATTCCTATTTTTGTAGCATTGTTTGTCTGTTAGGAGAAAGGGAGGAAACCTAGCACCCCCAAACCTTCAAGCCAATTGGAGGACAAATTTCAAGCTTATGGTAGATATAGTTATCAAAGGTAATCTTTTGTCATATATATTCCAGCTTTTGTTATGTTGTTTGTTCATTTGGAGAAGAGTAAGGACCCTTGTTCCCCCAAACGTCCAGGCTTCAACTGAGAACAAGATTCAAAACTTGCCTTCACCTACTAAAAAGTAACTACTAATCAACTTGTCTATCAAAATAACATAAATAAATAAGATTGAAGCTATTGCTTCTTCCTCCTCTTCTTCTCGCCCTGCTGTAGAAACAGATCAGCCAGAGATGCTGCCACTCCTAGAATATTCATGTTGCTTATTTCTGCGTTTCTCAATTTCCTCAACTTTTTATTTCCTATTTTTCCCCAAAATTGCACGTAGCCTAAGTGAGGCATGCAATTGTCCGGGCGCTCCAGGCATAAGGCATACAACCTCAGTTTTTCTTAGTGATATGACTACATAGGTATCAGGAAAATAGAGTTTTAGAATGAGTTGAAATGAGCCCTAGTCTAAGCAAAACTAGGTAAGGCTAAGGTTGATTAAGTTTATTAAAAGTTTGATTGAATCCTGTTTCAGTCCTAATTTTAAGTTTTTTTTTTTTTTGGGGGGGGGGCGGAGTTTGGATTGGCATATGGTTTAAAGATTCTATGCTGGCTGTCAGCTTGACCCAATTAGTATCTGACACCATCACATTTTGCAATGTTTTACATCCACTTCCAACATTATTCGAGCGCAAAGATTAGACTCATTAATTTGGTAAAACAGTAAAGCACGTTTAGATCCACTTACACCATTTAAAGAGTCTTACAAGGTAAAGAAACCTTTAACAAAGTAATTTTGCAATAAAATTGCTTGAACAATTCAATCTGTTTAGTAATCTATTTAGCATAAGTGCATAACCAACTAAAATTGGGACTAAGTTCATCACAGATGCCAATCTATGTCAACAAAATATAAATCAATGCCAATTAAAAATTTGGAAGTTTACACCACTTAAAGAGTACTACAACATGAAAAAACCTTTGAAAATGTGTTTAATTGAAAAGAATACTTTTGATTCATTCACATTTCTATGGTAGTTAGTCACTCATATTTAGTATGTCTATGTTTACAATTCAATCATAGTGCTATCAAACGGAAACTAAAAAACCCAATAAAGATTACCAATTTTCTCCATTTGCTATCCTTTTTCTTTTATCTTATCCTTGTACGGTACTGTCCGTGCCTCTGGCTAGTATGTGGTGTGTTGGTGTACCGTGTGCACCAAATTTTTGGTCCGGCTAATATGTGGTGTGTTGGTGTACCGTGTACACCAAATTTTTGGTCCGGAATTCTTAATGCATAACCCTATTAAACAAGTATTTTTCCCTACCCAGAATTCTAACATTCCCATATTCTAGCCATGTCAAAACTGAACTATACCAGAACTAGTACCATACTGTATGTTAGCTATACTCCGAAGAGATAACACGAACCAGGGTCTGGAAAAAAAAAATCTTTACCTACAAATCACTTACACGCCTGATTCCTCCCCTCCCCCTCCCCCCCAAAAAAAAAAAACGATATCCTACATAGTTGCTGATATTTTTATAAGGTTCATAGTTCCTCCATAAGATCAAAACGGACACATCAATACGCAAGCAAATTCGAACCTTGGATATGATGAAGCATTGCATACAAATGAAGAAGTGGGAAAGGAAGCACATCTTTCCACTGAAATATTGTTCGCATTAATGAGATTATCAGAAACAACAAATCGCAAAACCCTAAACCCTAACTATTAATAACCAGTAAAGCCTTAAACTCAAGAAGCTCGGTCAGTATATACTCTTCAAGACCATTCGAAGAGATTCAAGTCGACAAGAAAGAAAAAGAAACGAAGAGCAAGAACAACAATCCAAAACCCTAACAGTTCGAAAATATCAGAAGAAGCGCGAATCCAAGGCGATGGATTTCAGCAGTTACCTATAGAGTCAATGAAGGTCCTTCCGGATGCTTAAAGATTATGCCTGCCCGAGTAAAACAGTGGCAGAAGCCATTAACAACGAAGCAGAAAAAATGGCAGTGATGCAGAAACCTCAGTTCACTTCACATTGGAAGATCTTGCTAAGATAACAGGGATGCCAGGGAATAGTGGAAATCATAAAAATGGGTGAATTATAAAAAGGCCCTCGTAAATGTCATATAGCAAACGCACCCTTTGTTTTACGCTCTATCAGAACGCCCTAGTTGCATGAGTGCATGAGTTCATTTAGGTTGCGTTTGGCAGCCACCTGTAATGAAATCATTTCATTTGAGTTTTCCCAAGCTTATGTAGCCACAATGGAATGGTTTATAATGAACTTATCCAGATTTGCATCCATTTGTGCTTGATAACATAAGTCATTTCATTTTACAGAAAACCCTAAGATGGCTTCATTTATAATTGTAGTTAACAAATCAGTATACATCTGAATGAGGTCATTACGAAACCATCGTCCCATGGCTACTAATGCCTTGAGAAACTCAAATGAATTGATTACATTACAGGTAGCTGCCAAACACAACTTTAAAAGTTGCACCCTTTCCCGATTATTCCCTTTTTCTCCAGGACACTAGGAGATATTATATAGAATAAAATGGTGAAATTTTGAAATTTCATCTAACTCCCATCCATTTTATTTCATATGACGTTCCCTTGTCTCCTAGACACCAAATTCTAGACAGAACATTTATTTCATTTTTTGTTTGTTAGCTGTTCTTCTATATCTTTGTGAGTAGCCATATCAGATCTCATTTGAAGAGAACCACCATAGTTTTATTCGGATCAAAAAGCAAACCGATGAATAACCAGTTTTGGTTAAACTGTGTTAGATGTGGATTCATAGGTTTGATTGTGATTCACTAAACATAACTGCTAAAAATAACAATACCTAAACAGTTAGAATAATCATGAAGAGTTTTCAAAAGAATCATATAGAATCAAAATATGACAAAAAATATAAAATAATAATGTGCATGAGATTAAAACATATAAAAGCCATGAAAATTAAATAAATCACAAAAAATTAAAGAATTCAATGATTAACATATGTTACAATTTCATGCTTGTTCATTCAAAAGTTTTGTAATTATTTAGTTAGTTATGTTATGTTAATTACATAATTGCGAATAATACACAATTTAGTTGTGACAAGAGGTATTACTTGTTTAGCGTCTTAAATCATTTACTTTTCTTTTAATTAGGAGTTCTGATATATCAATATCAACCTTTGTCTGGTCATATTGTTAATGAATCGTGTTATCATTTCCTATAATTGTAAAGCTGCAAATTATTTGTTATTTGTTGAGGCTAATTACATCTCTTGCCATATGCTAAACGAATTGCTTGCTAATTTTGATGGTGCAATGAATCTAAAGACTGGTTTTAGGGTGTTAGATAAAAGGAAAAACAAAAAGTGAAAGATGGAAAGAAGGTTTACATTGACTTTATATTCCGAAGGTTTTGAAAGCTCTGTTAAAACATGTTTATTTTTTTAATTGGTTACTTAATAAAACCAAATGGTTCATTAAAAAAAATCAAATGGTTTGCAAAACCCAACTAGTTAAATGCATTTTTTGGAGTAATCTAGTTTCAAGGCTATAAAAACGAATAGATGTTTGATTCAAGCTAGACCAACTTGATTGTCATTTCATTCCAATTTTCAAAACTATGACAATAATAGAGCTTTATCCCAACTATTTAAGCTTAGTCACATACTCGCATGAATCCTTTTTCGCCACTCCACTCTATCTAAGGACAATCGTTAAATCACAAGCATTCACAATACAAGTTAATATTGAAACTCATTTTGTCCTTTTAATGCCATCAACTAGTACAATCACTCCTCATTGATGTAATTATTGGTCTTTATTGCACATGATCAAACCATCTTAATCAAATTTTCCTCATTTTATCAGTTTGGTGGTACTTAAATATCTTATTAATTAGAAGATCTATCCAAAATATACCAATGCTAAGAAGAAGAAAAATACTTGTTACTAGGAAAAGGAAATGTTATAGAGATTATTGCAATTAAAATTAAGGCATATCCAAGACAACTTTAGGATTTTTTAGGTTATCTTAACTTTAAATAAAGAAGCTAGCAAACATTAACCATTGGAAAGTTGGTCTCCTTAGTATTGTTTGGTACAAAACTATCTTACATGCAA
Organism: Platanus orientalis; assembly: GCA_025762735.1. Lineage (NCBI taxonomy): Eukaryota > Viridiplantae > Streptophyta > Magnoliopsida > Proteales > Platanaceae > Platanus > Platanus orientalis. The sequence goes on along the minus strand of JAOXJP010281813.1, from coordinate 15,779 downwards.
ATGAAATGTGAACTATTGCACTACAATGTTGAGGGATGCATGCTAATAACTGAGCCAACACAAGTGTTACTAATACTTGCACCTTTTATGTACATTTTTATACCATTTTTCTTTGTAAAATATGCTGCATCGGCTATCCATTTCCATCATGGAGATAAAATATAGATCTCTAAAAATGTTAATTTGATTAAAGGAACACCAAAAAAATTAGTAAAAGCCTACTTGCTAAGTTAGTTAAATCACATACATATATCTAAATCTCATCTTTCTATAAACAAAAATAAAAATAAAAAAAGATATTAAATTTCATCTATCCTATATTTCACTAAAATAGCATTAACTATGAGGCAATATTTATGTATTTGCTAAGTCGATAGAGTTTCCTTGTGGTGAGAAGTGCAAACATGGTTCAAACCTATCAAAATCACATTTATGAATGAATGTATTACTTATAAAATCTCAATGTAGTGAAGTGTTTATTATGTTGCTTGAATACGTCATACTAATATGGTTAAAATAGCATTACTAAATAAAATATATGATCAATTACCCCAAAAAGAAAAGATATACAGTTAAAAGAAAATTGTATATCTATATGTTCATGCAACTTATATAACTATCAACTCTAGTTTACAAAAAAAAAAAAAATCACCAATTCTCCAAGGATTCCATAGTTTTCTTTACTAAAAATAATGCTATTAGTTTAATTTTTCATTGGCATATCTTGTAGTAAAAACCATAAATTTCATAATAATAAATCTCTTTTAAACTTATTATTTAATCTATAGGACACACAAAACTAGAAAATGATATATATATATATATATATATATGTGTCCCCCTCTTTCACTCTATCTTGCACTCTCTTCATCATTATAAGTTTTTTTTTTATTGGTTGAATTTTTGTATGCGAGTGTATCAATGCCAAGTAATATATATACAATCTCTAAATGTCTTCATGTAACCCGAGGTGCCAAATCAATTAGGTAGACCAAAGACTTTCTTTCAAGTTGTTTGTTCAACCACCTATAGGCTTTCGACAATTTGGAGGGAGAGGATTCTTTTTCAATGAGTTTTTTTTATGCCTTTGTAACAAGAACTTTCTATAAATACCTAGGATATCTATAGAAATGTAGTAAAGAAATAATAATGACTGACAGTAGTAGAAGATCCAATCATATAATGTAAAAGATTACAAAACTTACATAACATCGTCGCAACAGACATATATAGTAACTTATCTAAACAGAAGAATATAGAATGGAAAAGAAAAAACAATATAATACTTGCAAATATAACTAGTCACGGAGGAACAACGATCCTACAAAAAAACTATACTAAGGCTTGAAAAATATCATCCTTCAATCTTGATATTAATTGTATGTGTGTGTGAATGAAAATGTCTCATCCATGGTGATTGAACCCTCTATTTATAGACACGTTTGTCAATTATTCTTTTGAATTCAATTTTTCCTAGGTAGGGCCTTTTTTGTCTATTTTCAAATTTCTCCAACCATAAAGCATCACATGTTCATACTGTAATTGCCTCCTCCCCTTTCTCTTCTCTGTTAATTTTTCATCATTCATAAAGTAACACGTATCCTGCATAATTTGATCATTGCAAATGTTTATGGTCATTGTTTTACATTAAACCCTTCTATCCATGAGGCATAAATTAAATGTCTTTCTCATTCAAATTACAATTGTAAAATATTCACTTCCATTTTCTTCTACCACTTTTATTTTCTTTGCCACATGGCTCAATCCTATTTGCTTATATTTAGTGGTAGGATTTTAGAACCCACAATATCAAATATCTATAATTATATCTACAAAACCTACTTTAACTAACAACGAAAATTCTCTATCTCTACATTGCACCCTTTCCCCTCTTTGTTTATACCTCCTATTACTTTCTACTATCTCCTATGTATTTTTTTTAAGTTTTTGAGATTTGTGTTTGTTTTTATCCTTGTGGCATTGTTTTCCCTGTATTTATCTCTACATCTCATCCTCTATTGACTCTAGTATTAATCATTATATGTTACATATTTTTAATGGAGAATGATGATCCTTGAAAAATGAAAAATAAGAAGAAAATTCTAACTACTAGAATTGTCCCCTTTGGTAACTACAGCATATAGATAATTGAGATATCATGGTCACCCACATAGGAGGTAAATCACAATTAAACACATTTTGGCACCATAAGATCAAATCATAAGAGACAAATGGAGGGCAAGCTTAAAGAGTCAAATGCAAAATAAATATTTATCAAATAGTTTTATTTATTCATAGCTTTTGTTATAGAATAAAAACAAAAATATAAAAAAGATCAGTGGAACCCCCCTCTCTCTTTTTTAATTTGAACTTAAAAATTAATATCGCATTAATGAGTGTCAATTAGAAAAAGGGTCTTTTCCCCGTCTCTCCCTAAAGGAGGCGGTTGATTACAAATTTCTCAGCTACCTCATTGAATGTAGACAATTTGTTACACACAAAAACAAAACAAAAAAAAACCAACAATTTTCTTGGGGATAGGACAATGGATTAGCGATTAATTATTACTTGTTAGAGGTAAAAATGGGTTTTATATCCATTTTTATGGTGCAAACCCTCACCAACACTATCGACTTAATAAAAGACACCCTCAAAATGAGAGGATTTAAAAAAAAAAAAAAAAGACAATAAAAATCTGTTATAGGTCATGTGGAAAGCTCTCCATCACATTTTTTTTGCCAAATATGTATATGACCTCACTATTTGTGTGCATCTATATGCATAGATGTACCATGGTAGATGTATCCATTATATTGGAATATTGAAGATTCAAAACATTGAATCTTTAGCAATAGCCCATTGTTTTTATTTATTTATAACTTTGTTTTTGTTTGACAGGTTCGATCAATCAAATATAATGTAATTTTGGACTATAACCCATTCGATCGATCAAAAGAGGCTCGATTAATCAAGCATAATGAATTATGGATTGAACACTTTTGATTGATTGAATTCTTCAAATTGTGAAAAATTTGTCAAAACAAAATCGCGTAATTCTTTATATGAAAAGGTGCCTAGCGTGTCTACAAACACCAGTAAGCGATTGATTGTATAGAAAGGTGTATAAGATGTCTACAAACACTTCTAAAAGCACCCATACGAAATCTATATATAAAAGAGCCTTATCCACATACATATCAAATCATCTTTCTCTCTTTTCTATATTTTTCTTTGTGAAATGTTTATAGTTTTCTCTATTAATATATTTTAAACAGTTTTTAGTTTACAGGCTCATGATTTATAAAAGAGAAATTTATTCTTTTTGTTTCTTGATCTTACATTCTTTTGGATTTGAACTACATACATTGTTATTCACGTGGATCTTCATGTACTATGCGGGTCTAAGAAGATCATGTCATTGAATCCTGGGGCGATTGTCAGAGTATCCTACCATATTAAAATAGAGAGAGGTGAATACTGTTAAGGATAATGTCTACCGACACGCCTCAACACAAACCAATAAAATCTTTCTAATATTTATTTCTCTTCATTATTAGTTTATTTATTGCATAAATTATGTTCTTTACATTCAAAATTATCTTAATTCGTTCATTAAATATTTCTAAAGCAGTGAATCTTTTAGAAAGTTTTTGTTATAGAATTATTTGATATATATTGATTGTCACATCCTTTATTAGTATCTATGTCTGTTGATAATTTATTGAATCAAATTATATATTATGAATATTGTTTAACAACAGTCTTGACGATAAATAGTTGTTAGACATTTGACATAATGGACTTATATATTCCTAATGTGAGCACGATAAAACCATTTAGTGGTTCTCATTTCAAAAGATGGGAACAAAGGAGATTTTCTTCATACTCGAAGTGGTAGGTGTAGCATTTATTTTGACCGATACTAAATGTAACGCCCCCAAACCCAGACTCGAATATGGGATCTGTATGCGCCCTGGATTCATTTCGTTACTTTCACAATCCACTAGCCAATAATAATAGCTCAATCATGGGCCGAAATTCTAAGGTCCAATAGTCCATTAAGTCCATTTAATTTAATAGTTAGAGTTCACTAAATTACGAAAGTGTATATCAAAGTCACATAGATCACAATAGTCCAATAAACAAAAGTTGCAGCGGAAAATATACTATTATCTCCAAAGAAATTTCAAAACGACAAAAGTTAGCTATCTATATCAAGGGGTGCCTTCTCATCCAAATTATACAGAAGGGAACTAAATATCTACTAATTTGAAAGTATGGACCTAACATAAAGGGTCCCAAAATATATTTGTAACAAATGTAAGAATAAAAGGAAAACTGAAGATGCCGTAGCAAGTTTCTCAGGTGGAGGACCTGCAACAATGGTTAGTCTAAAAAACAAAACAGCTGAGTTAGTCTCAACGTGTAAGCAATCTAACAGACTATAGATAATTTGAAGCAAAACACATATTTGAGTACTAGCATGTTTAAAGGTTAATACATGGCTAAACAAATGTCAAAATATTAATCATAATCATGTTAGTACAAATATAAAAATAAACAAATGTCCAATAGAAGTCAAAGGTATAATACAAAGATCTAAGTTTGAATAATCATTCAATGTAGAGATCAAATCTTAGAAGTTCGATGACTAATGTTAGTCTCGAAAGACCCGATGGTCGATGATTCAGAGTGTTTAAAGTTTACTATTTCAAAAAGATTCGAAGTCCACATGGTTTAAAGTGTTCAGAGTTCACATGATTCAATATTCGAATGATCCAAAGTTTAATGTCCAAAGGTACAAAGTTCGATATCCAAAGGCTTAATTTAAAGTTTTCATATGCTCTGATCAAACACTCGGTTAGGGTCTTGAGTCATTGCTACAACCCCAAAGAAATCCAATGGAACGGTCCTAAGTCCTTGCTATAACCCTAAGGAAGGATCCTAAATTTTTGTTTAGCCTTAAAAATAAGCCCAAAAGTCTATGAACCAAAGAGAATATAAAAAATCTGGAGGTTGAACTTACACTTCACTCACTCTCTCTCTTATTTTCTATGTTTTAAGATGTATAATAAACCCATATGAGGTCTAAAATGGGCAACAAATTGTCACAAATGAGATCCCACACATGTGGGGGGTTAAATATACACAAACCACGTCATTTAAAGTTTATTCCTACACTTTTTTGGATTTTCTTAGGTTTGACCGGTTAGGGGTTTGGTGACCGGTCAGGGAATGTTTAGAGGGACATGCCCCTTCTCTTGACTGATCATGACATGGGTCAAGGTTTTTATAATTCCTAGTTCATACACCCTTCAGTAAAACAACTAAAAATTTATCTAAAAAACTCATTTTTTGTGAACTATCTGAAGCTTTGGAAAGTAGATTCCAAGTGCTTTCCAATGGTATATGGCTTGTACTCTAATTCACTCATGATCGGTGTCGATGTGCCCATGAAGTCACCCCAAATGCACTAATAATATAACTTTCGAACTTGATAAGTTTAAGGTTAAACTTGGGATTTACACTTCTAATTTGGTCCAAAGGGTTCCTAAACCACTCTATGATCTATTTTAAAACATATGAAATGATAATTTTACCCTTATAAGGAAAAAAAATACATTTTTACCCTTTTAAAGCATTACGGGGCTAAACCTGAACAAATTAGGATCAATACGAACCCTTAAGTTCCCACTATGGTCAAACTTGGGAAAAAAAATAAACAAAATTTGCAGACATTCAATTTTGAATGCAATAGCTTGTACATTATATGATGTGCACGGTAAATTAAGGATTGCGACAAAAATCTGAAATGGTTTAATTAAGAAATATATAGTTGAAAATGCATGAACTAAGAAATGCATAGTTGAAAATTTTATAGAATTTAAGATGATGAAAACTAAATTAGTAGCTTCTCAGTTAGATGATTTTTAGTTGATGGTTAATGATTTGGTTATAGAAAATATAAACTTACTTGAATCATTTGTGGTTGTATCACTTTTCAAGAAGTTGGTTTCATCATGAAAATAGTACAAAAACAAAATAGAAAAGACTGTAGTGTTAAAGAAATAATCATAAGCATAAAGATAGAACAAACAAACCAATATTTGACTAGAATTAAGAAAGCTAATGAAATGGTTTCTAAGGAAAATCTTCTTGAAAATAATAGAGAAAAATAAAATAATTAAAAATTTTAATATTTTAAATAAGAATGAAAAAAATTTAAAAATAACAAGAACGACAATAATTATTTTAGCTATAAGTGTTTTGTCTGTGGAAAGATATGGCATAAAGTTGCATTCTATAAGCATAAAATAGTAAAAGAAAAGCATAAAGGAATAAAGTTAACTTGACAGAGGCAGATATCATAGTGGTTGTCATGACGGAAACAAATTTGATGAACAATGCAAATGACTAGGTGGTAGATATTGGAGCTACCAAACACATGTAGTGACATGAATGTATTCACCTCCAACACTTCAATAAGTGATGGAGAAGTAGTCTAATTGGAAGACTTAAGAATTCTATTTGTTGCTGACAAAGAAAATTTTGCTTCTTAAACTTACTTTTTAAAAGGTCCTAGCATTGTGAGTGTTGTACATGAAGGACATTTGCCATAACTCTGTGTTAGGAAGTCTAATTAAAAAAGTAAGAATAAATTTGGCTTTTGAGTTTGAAAAATTAATACTTATAAACAAATAATATATTATTTGAAAAATGATATTGTACCTTCAGATTGTAGGTACTCAATATTGTCTCAGAAAATAATTAATGGAACTAATTCTTCTTCGGCTTATATGGTAGATTCAATAGATTTATGGTATGACAAACTAGGTCATATAAACCAATCATATATTAAAAGATTAAAACAAATTGATTTAATCTATAATGATGAACTAAAAAAATGTGAAATTTGTGTTGAGTCAAAATTCACTAAGAAGACACATAAAACAATTGAAAGGAATAGTTAACCCTTATAATTATTTTACAGTGACTTAGGATATATAAAAAGCACTATGATTAGAGGAGAAAAATTATACTACATAATATTTGTTTATGATTATTCTAGGTTCATAAAATTTTATCTTTTTAAGAACAAAATATGAAGCTAGAAATACATTCATGAAATATAAAATTAAAGTTGAAAATCAATTAGAAAGGCAAATTAAGAGATTAAGAACTGATAGGGAAGGTGAATATGACTCAACTTCTTTAAGAAATTATCGTGAAAGAAACGATATAATAAATGAAACTATTGCACCATATACTCTTGAATCAAATAGAATAGTAGAAAAAAAAAAGTGTTTCCTTAAGAAAATGATAAATGCATTACTAATTAGTTTAGGTTTACCCATGAAGGAGTCAATATTATCAACCTGTCATATACAAAATAGAGTTCCACATAGAAAAACAGATAAGACTCCATATGAGTTATGGAAAGTGTATGCATATAATCTTTGATATTTAAGAGTATGAAGTTATTTAGCTAAAATAGATCTTATTGAACATAATAAAAGAAAATTAAGATAAAAAAACATTTGATTGTATATTTATATGATATGCAGAAAATAGTGTTGCATATAGGTTATTTGATTATAAGAATAAAAAATAATAATTTATAACCAAATACAATAATAGAGGCCAAATATATTAAATTCCTACAAACAAATAAAACATTTAATAATTTGAAAGTAGAAACAAAGAAAAGGAATAATAGACGAAAAATTTGAGGACGAACCTAATATTTATCGAAGTAAAAGAATTAGAAAGACAACTCATATAGAAAATGATTGTTTCATCAATTTTATCGATAATGACCTTAAGAAATAAGATCTTCAAACACAATATTTTAAAAAGAAGTAATAAAAAGTGAGTAATCATACTTGGGAATTAGCGAAATTACTTAAAAGTATTAAAGCCATTCATTATAAATGGGTATTTAGAAAGAAACTCAAACTAAATGGTACAATATGTTAGTTTAAAGATAAATTATTAGCATTGGGATAATATAATAAGAGTGTTGTTTGTAACAACTGCAATCCATAAGTTGATTATACATAAAATGGATGTTAAAATAACATTTTTGAATGTGGATTTAGAAAAAAAAAAATTAAATAAAACAACTTGAAGGTTATATTGTGCTAAGATATGAATATAAAATATGTAGGCTGGTAAAGTCTTTATATTGACTTAAATAATCACCTAAACAATGACACATAAATTTTGATATATCATTAACATCAAATGAATACATAATAAATGAATCTGATAGATGCGTTACAGTAAATTCTTTTGAGAGCCTAGAGTAATCATTTGTCTTTATATCGATAATAAGTTGATATTTTGGACAAGTTTAGAAGTAGTTAAATCTACAAAGAAATTTATTTTATTCAAAAATTGATATGAAATATAAAGGAGAAGCAAATATAATCTTAGCAATTAATATTCTAAGAAAATGTAGTGGATTTATGTTAAATCAGTTACACTTCATAGAGAAAGTATTAAAAACATTTGGACACTATGATAGTAATCCTATGTTCATACCATATGATATAAGCATTCACTTGAGGAAAAATGTGTGGGGGGGGAGTAGCCCAAATAAAGTATGTTAGAGCAATGTAAATTTTGACATACTTATCAAATTGTATTAAACTAGACATATCATGTGTTGTGGGTAAATTTGATGGATATACCCATAATATAAATAATACTCATTGGTTTGCAATAGTTAAATTATTTAAATATATAAATGGTACAATTTACTATAATTTGTGTTATAGTGGTACACCTCCAATACTAGAAGGATACTGAGATGCAAATTGGATATCCGATACACTAGATATCAAATTAATGAATGGATATGTGTTTACTCTTGGTGGTGGTGCAATTTCTTGGAAATCCACCAAGCAAATTATAAAGCACATTCAACTATGAAAGCTGAATTTATTGCTCTAAAGAAGGCATGAATTGAAGTTAAATGGTTAAGAAACCTCTTAACATATATGCCACTGTGGAATAAGCTAGTACAATCATATCAATACATTGTGATAATCAAACAACTATAGTTACAACTAAAAATAATACGTATAATGGAAAAAATAGACATATATGCTCAAAGCATAATGAGAAGAATGTTAAACAATGGTATTATATCATTAAATCTGTAAAGTCATAAAGGAATTTAGCTGATCCTCTGATGAAACCACTTGATAGAAAATTAGTGAAAAAAACATCAAGGGAGATGGGACTTGTCGCTCAATCATGATTTAGTTGCGATAATAACCCAACCTATGTATTGGAGATCCCATAAAATATGCTCAAATGGGTAATAAGAAGTTGTAGGACAAGTTGAAGAGTACTATCAAGAGAGCTTAAGCTCTTAGTCCCTCCCTATGGTGTAGACAGTGCATAAATCGTGACGAAGATGAGAGTTATTAAATTCTTAATAAATTCATAGGATAAGGGTGCGGTTAGTTGCAGTTCACATCCGATGAATTCATTAGGAAGGACTTTATTTATGAAAACTAGGAACGATGTAATGCTAAAAAATATCAAATCATTATAGAAAGACAATGCTTAAGAAAATTGGATGTGGGTAACATACTTTGTAGGTTTACACAAATAGAGAGTGGTTCAAAAGAGTTACTCTACCAAACTCTAATAAATCCTAACATGTATATCCTAAATATCAGTTAAGATTCCAAAAGACACCGGTATCATTGCATTAAGTTTTTATTGGTTTCTAATTCATATCAAATTATTGTTTTCTTTATAATTGTTTTAATATATTGAATTTGTGGAGGGTTGTTGTATCAATTAGACTGAAATCTTAAGGATTCAAAAGATTAAATCATTAGCATTAGCACCTTGTTTCATTTATTTATAACTTTATTTTTGTCTAACAAGTTTGATCGATCGAATGGAGTTTAGTCAATCAAACAAATGTAATTTTGTACTCTAACCCATCAATCAATCGAGTATAATGAAATATGGATCAAACACTTTCAGTCAATCAATGAAACTGTTCACATCATGAAAAAATTTTTAGAATGAAATTGCATGATTTTTCACATGAGAAGGTGCCTAGTGTGTCTTGAGACATTAATAAGTGATTGATCATATAGAAGGGTGCCTTGAGACATTAATAAGTGATTGATCGTATAGAAGGGTGCCTATGATGTCTACAGACACTTTTAAAAGCACCCATACGGAATTTATAAATAAAGGATACCTATCCATGTTTGAATACATATCAAATCATCTATCTTCTCTATTTTTCTTTGCAAAACTTTATTGGTTTTCTCTGCTATTTTATTTTAAATAGTATTTGTTTATGGGTTTGTGATCTATAAGAAAAAAGTTTCTTCTCTTTATTTTTTGGTTTTGCATTACTTGGATTTGAACTACATTCATTTTCATTCGCATGGATCTTCTTATACTTGTGGGTCCAAGAAGATTGTGTCATTGAATCACGGGGCAGTCACTGAAGTATCTTGCCACATCAGAATAGAGAGAGGTGAATACCATCCATGACAATGTTTATTGACACGCCTTGACACAAAATGATAACATCTTTTTAATCATCTTTCTCTTTATTGTTGAATTATTTATTGCATAAGTTAATGTTTTTTATATTCAAAATTGATCTTAGTTTGTTGATTGAATATTTATGAAATAGTGAATCGTTTAGAATGTTTCTGTTGTAAAATTATTTGAGATATATCGATCATCATATCCCTGATTAGTGTTTGTGTTTGCTAATAATTTGTTGAATCAAATTATATATTATTAATATTGTTTAACAATAGTAGAGATTTACGATAAGTGGCTGAGGGATAATTCTATCACCATAGATGTAGGCTTAAGTCGAATCATGTAAATCACTTTTATTTTTGTTCCTCATTTTGCTTTATTTTATTTTATGCTTTCTAATTTATCAAGAATGTAATAAATAAATTCTCATTTCAATACATTATAAACTTTTCACATATTTTTTTATAGAAGTAGACTCTTACCATTTTATAACAATAAATGTTATATAAAAATGTTCCCTAGATGTTGTAGCTGCCATAGCATGGGCAGCTTTATTGCAATCTTGAGGAACATATGAAATGGACACTTGAGGATGCTGGAGAAGAATCCTTTGACAGTCCAGAATGATACCTCGAACTCGCTATGGAAATTGAGCATTACTATCATAAAGCATCTTCACCATTAAAAGATTATCACCTTCAAGTTGTTTAGGGTATCCAGGAAATTCTTTCATCAACTTGAGACCTAAATAAAATGCTATATCTTCTATCTCTTTGAGGCTGCAAACTTGAATCTCTTTTGATACTCCTTGGATGAAAGAGACTTTACAATATCCAACTAAAGCTGCTATTGCACAATGAGTACCTGTTGAACCATTAACATTTATCTTGAAAGTGTCCCTAGGAGGAGGTCTCCAATGAGAAGGAGTGCTGCCACTCAGATCCCTCGATGAACCTTGCGGATTAGTGCTTGAGATCCCTTGATCTGGACTATAATCTAAGATCATCTTCATGACATTAGATATTATGGATTCTGTTAAGGCCGGTTCATGTTGAAATATCAGTTTATTCCAAGCCTTCCAAAGATATCATAGTGTTATTGCTCATTGTTGGAATAAATTGTAAGAATGAGGAGATGATAACCAATCCTTTATCCTTTCTTGTAGTGTTTTGTAGCAATTTTTTAGTTTGAGTTCTAGTGACCTAAACTACACCACCTTAACTAGTTCACATTCAAAAAAAAAAAAAAAAAAAAAGGTCAATGGTCTCTCTCTCATACCCACATAAAGGACATGAGGGATCACAACTGGGGATGAATCTCACTATTAACTTTTTAGAAGCAGAACACCAATAAGACATCTCCAAATAAATGTAAGAACACGTGGAGACACACTTTTCTCTTTTCAAAATTTCAGCCATTTTTTTACTTCATCGAAAGAAGTGGACCCTGCTGAACCAGAGATTAATTTATAAACTGATTTGGTAGGGAATTTACCCGATGGAGTTTTAGTCCAAATTAACATGTCTTCTTCATGTGGTTCATCCTTGGACAGATGAATTAGTAAAATCTTAGCAATTGTGACCCTATCGAATTAAGTTATGATAAATTCTTTATTCTAAGATCAGGTCTCCATATCAATTAGATCATGTATATACATGACTTGCTCCTTCCAGATTTGGGCCAACCGGACCCATGGATGATGTAATATTTTGGTGGTGTAATCAATTCCTCTAAGCTAGCATGTTTATTCTTTTAGAATTTCTCTTCACTTTAGAATATTTGATCAAGTTCTTGATGCAATTTTTTGCATTTTCTTGTGTGAGCTAATGGTTTCTTAAATATTTTACTTTAAGAATTTTGACCCATATTCCATATGGGTTTTCCATAAATCTCTATCACAACTATATTACGGATTTATTGACTATCTCCATAACTCTAAAACCTAATCCTTCTTTACTTTTGTCTTGTTGAAAGTACCACTAGGCTTTGAAATACAAGTGATTTCCACATTCTTTAAAACCTCACCAAAAGTCCTTTTGAGATAACGTAATTTTCCAGTAAACCTTCTTTGGAAGAATACTTGTAGCCATGTGAAACACTAGAATAGTTGCCAAGACTGATTTTACTAAGACTGTCCAACTTACATGTCATAGCAATTTTGACTTTTAGCGTGATAACTTAACTTCCACCTTTTGAGTCAAAAATTGGTAACTACTCTTTTTTGACGAATCCATGAGCAGATATGCACCAAAATACTTGTCATTGTCTTCCATTTTTTGAACCCCATCATAGCTAAAAGTTCTTATCTTTTCTCCGGGCTTACATCTACTAAAATGTATTGATATTTTTTAGACGTACTTAATTAAAGCACTTAAATCTTCTCTAAAATGGTTATAGATGTATTGAACAAGGTCTCCAACACTAATGTAAAAATCATGAAATAGATCCTCAGAAATATAACATTTATATCATCAATAAATTTTTTCTTTCATTAGGCCGGCTCATACTTGTTGAAATTTGCCTGTATCTTTATTTTAACATTGTGCCTTTAAGGACACAGAAAAACCTATTTTATTTTATTTTATTTATGGACCACTAAAGTGATGGCTATTGCTAGTTTCCTATGATAGCAAAACCCTTGCCAATTAAGGACCTAATAGTACATAGCCACTACAGTCTACAGGGACGTCTCATCAGTGCAGGGAGTTTCAATCATTTAGATGGAGGTGTTATTATTAAAAAAAAAAAAAAAAAAAACTTTAGACTCAATTTTAGTTCAACAAATTTGAGGTTGTGAAAGACTTTGCACATGGTTTTCCCCAAAAACCAATAAATAAATAAAGGTGGGTAATGGGCTAGGGTTTCCAGTGGACTTTAAGTCTCGGCCTGCTTTGGGATGGGCTTGGGCTAGATACTAAGTTTGTGGATCAGAGCTAGGGTTAACTAGGGGTGGCAATGGGTCGGGTCAAGTTAATGTTTAGAAATAATAGCCTCAACAAGATGATTCGTTTATTAAATAAGTCAAAAACCCAACATGACAGACCTCTAAACACAAACATGACCCAACTAGCCAGTTACATAAACAAACTGTAACATGTTTGATACACTTAACTTGATCAACATGATCCGACACGGCCCAAAACGACTGTACAACCTGATAACACGGTAGTTTATGTGTAGCCATGGCATGCAAAATCTCCCCTTTAACACCCAATGGCTTAATTAGTCAACTCACACCCCACGACCTTAAGCATATAATAGATAGGAAAAAGGAATCTCCCAACCATAAAGGATCACAGCCCATAGCGACTACTCTAATGCTCAATCAGGTTGCCTTGAATTCTATAGAAAGAAAAGAAAAAAAAATAGAAAAAAAAAACCCCACAAGAAAAGGAAAGAAAAGAATCATAAGAAAAGCATGGGAAACCCAACTTTTCATGGCAACCAAATAGCATAAAAATGATTTTTTGAGAAATTTTTTTCATGAGAAAACCTTTTCATGGCAACTAGACTTGGCCTAAAAGGAAAATTCAAAAAAAAAAAAAAAAAGAAAGAAATAAATAAGCCATAGAAATTAGAGTAGAGATTATAAAAGACATTCTTAATAGGTAAAGCAAAAATCTAATATAGGGTGTGTCAATGAGCCAAACTGAATGGAGCTTTGCTCATCTAGTTCAAGCTCATCACATAAAGACCAGGCTTAGGCTTGGCTCAAGTTCATCACGAGCCTAAGATGCCAAGCTCATCAACTCAAACTCGGATTGGGCCACCATACTCGAGGTTGTTTTTTCAAGATCTAATTTTAAAGTCCAATAACCTATGAGCCAAACTTGTTCCTAAAAGCTAAAAATATACTTGGTTGAAACAAGTTCAACAACCCATACGATAACAAACTATATCTATCTATCTATCTATCTATATAGATATATAACCATTAACATGCTGACTTTTTAGTGAGTTGAGCTTAGTATAACTCAGTTCAAGTTGTTAAACAAGTGCAATTGGAGATTCAAGCTCGGCCCATTGATTGCCCTATGGCCAATATTTTTTTATAAAATTAAGGGATTTTTTGTCAAATTTGTTTGGAAGTTTGACGAATTTATCAAATTGTGAGGTAAAACAAAATATTATCAAATTGGTTTTTTTATTTTTGTGTGCGTGTGTGTGTAATATGTAATTCAATTCATTTATGACCTAAACATATATGATTAGGTAAACTCAAACCCGCTAATACTATATTGTATTTTTGTTCCATTGCTAGCTTGTATGGGGATCAACTCTTTTTTTTTAAAAACTTTCCATTGATAATTTGAGTGTTAACTTATTGAATCTTAATATTTGAAACTGGTAATAATATTCAAATAAAACATTTGATATAAAATATAATGAGGCAATAGCCAATTGTAGTTGCAATTAGGGATGCAAATAAACTGGATATGATCTAGATACTAGTATATCCATATTATGGTCATTTATAAATGGATGCTTTTTAATCGAACGAATATTTAATCGAATCAGATACATAGAAGTTCATATTCGTATCCATTAAGTTAGTCGAATATCGGATATGAATCTGGATATATTCAATTAACCAAATTCATTAAGTTAGGTTAATATATTTGTATCCGTTAGGTTAGGATATTAAAAATATTTATATAGCACTCTACTATAATAGTACATAACCTACGATAATATGTATAAAGTAAAATACCATATATATATATAAACGGATATGGATATTTAGTTGGAATGGATGTATATATATCCATATCCGGTTCATTTATAATCAAATGTTTTTTAATCGAATAAATAATTAATCAAATCAAATATAAATAAGTTCATATTTACTAAAAATATATAATTGAATTTGTATCCCTAGTTGCAATGCAACAAAAATAATAGTTAAAAATGATCTTTAAGTATTTAGTGGAATAACATTACGGTCTAAAATGTTCATGACTGTTATTAATTACTATTGTGACAGTTTTAAAAATTATTGTATACAAAAATCATTTAAGGGTTTTAAGGTTTTTTTTTTTTTGGATCAAACCCACATAACTTGACAGCCGCAAATATATATAGAGGTCGAATGATAGTGATAGGAGCGCTCTGGATTCTGTGCACTCAAAATCTGTGCACAATTCATGTTCAGAGACATGTGATCACTCACATCGGCATTGAAAAGTGATAAGCACGCACCCCAAAAAATGCAAATCACTTTTCAATGCTGAAATGAGTGTTCTCAG
>JAOXJP010281812.1:0-49122 GCA_025762735.1 Platanus orientalis | reverse complement strand
AGCGGAATGGCGGAACAGGATTCGTGTAGCCGACCCCAAATAGTTGGGATAAGGCTGTTTGTTGTTGTTGTTGTTGAAGTGTCTATGAAGGAAACCATTTTTTAAATCACGTTGTAACAAAAGTCATATTTGATTAGTTGCAAGAGATATGAGGACCTGTTTCCGTTTGGAGTTCATTTTGACCATAAGTGCAAAATTCTTGGTGGTTGATCTCATATGTTGAGTATAACTTTTTTCTACCAACCAGATTTTGTTTCTTTCAACGAACTCATCTGGTTTAAGTTTTATAGAAAAGATTCGTTTTCACCCCATTGACTTTCTATTTCTTGGTAGATCAACAACATCCCATAAACAATTCTTTTCTAATGCCTTCATCTCATCCTTCATTGCCTCCCTCCATTTTGATTGGGAGAGAGCCTCAAATACATTGTGAGGAATGGAAATAAAAGATAAGGAAGTAATAAAAGCTCGGTATGAAGGCGAGGGTTTCATAAGAAACATGGTTAGCAATAAGAAGTTGGATACAAGAGCAAACACCCTTCTTGATTACAGTAGGAAGGTGTGAATCATGAGGAGGATTGGAGGAGTTACCTGTTTTAGGTGGAGTAGAGGATGTTTCTTGGAGAAGTACATGTGGGTTTTTTAAGGTTGCTTTCTTTTTTCTTGCATACACTTGAAGTTCTTTTCTTGTGTTAATCTCCTCTTTAATGTTTTCATTGGATTTCCCTTCACCACTATCATGACTGAATTTGCTATTATCATCACCAAAAAAATATGGAGGAACATAGACAACAATAGGAAAGGAAGAGGAAGAAGACCCCTATTCATTAACGTTCTCCCCCTAAAGAGGATTCTTCTTGGAGGAACAAAAATGGGATTGACTAAAAAAAAAAAATGGTGATAACCATTGGATACTAAACTCGTATGAGTTAAGGGGTGACAGGTATACCCCTTTTGACTCAAAGCATACCCTAAAAAGATATATCTAAGGGCTTTTGGATTCAGCTTGAACCTGTTAGACTTTGATATATGAATAAAATAGACATAACCAAAAACTTTAAGTGGAATGAAGAACAAATCTTGGATGATATTCTATCAAGGCTATATGCTTGGCTTTATGGTTCCTCCAATAGGGCCAGCCCTCCTTTTGAGTCTTGGATATTTGATTGGGATTGTTTGATTTTCCATGTTCTTTAGCCTTGGTGCTCTGTTTTAATTTTAGCTAGCATTCCTTATGCTAGTGTTGTACTCTTCCTGTTTTCCTTTGGCTATTATATTACATTACCTCTTTCAAAATGAAGAATAGATTTGATGTACTAGAGAGGGTTTCAAATGGTGATTTGAAACCAAGGACATGAAAGGGTATATAGTTTATAAGGTAGGCTGCAGTCTGGAGGACATTTGGCAAAAGAGTTTTGGGAACATTCATAGTGAAGAGCGAGGCACGAGTAGTCTCCATGGTTATGAATGTTTTTGTTAGATCTTGGGATTATGACTCCTAGTCCTATGAGTCTATCGTGATAACATGGCTGCAATAGGTACAACACATAATCCACTTAAACAAAAAAAAAAAAGTACAACACGTAATCCAATTCAATATGATAGAACCAAGTATATTGAGGTTGATAGATACTTAATCAGGGAAAAATCAAGACATGACTGATTTGTACACCATTTGTCATATCCAGTGATCAAGTCGTTGACATATTCACCAAAGTTGTGTCCATGGCAATATTATCAATAGTGTTGGGCAAGTTGGGTGTAATTGATATCTATGCATCAACTTGAGGGAAGTGTTGAAAAAGGTAATATAGGCTCAAAAGTTTTTATATAAGGGTATTTATACCCATACATTTTGTTAGAGAAGAATTGTCCAACTCAATTTATATATAATAAAGTAGTGTTGTGCGTGAGACATTGATTCACAATCCAACCTATTTTCTATCCATCTGTTTTCTTCTTCTCCTCTTTCTCTTCCCTCTCCTCTCTCTATTCTGTCTAAATTAAAACCCTATAATCTTTTTCTCTTATTTTATAATTTAGGGTGGCCTATTGGCCTCCCTTGTGCTCAGAGGAAACCCTTTGCTTGGCGTGCAATATCCATTGCCTGACAATTCTGTCCATGCACTAGGCAAGGACATCTTTTTTTCAAGGTGGATGTAAATCCTGTGTCCAATTGCTAGGTTGATGCCCTAATTGACATCAATTTAGGATAACCTTCAGTCTTGTGAGTGAACACGAGAAATGTATTTGTTGGCTTCTAGCTAGCTTCTATCTCAAAATGGAGCATTTCACTAAATAATCTTTCTATGAATGCTTGTTTTGAAGGACTCGTGAAGTAGCAGCCCTAACTTGGCTTGAAAAGACCTATCCTCTTTGGAGGCCAAAACCCAAACCAGTTCAGAAAGGGCCTGGAAGTTTGTTTAGGGTTATGTTTAGAGTAATTCCTACTATTGTTGTGATTAGGGTTGTTTCTAGGTGGTTTTCATAGGGTTTTATGTAATGGGAAGTTTATTATAATAAGGCATTGTTTGTCAAGGGTCTTAGGTGGAATTAGGATTTATATGAGTTTTATTTTGAAGTTAAAATAAATAGGTAAAGAGGGCTGGTTGACAGCTTGGTTTAGATTAGGTAATATTAATGAATATGATAAAGACGGAAAAATTTGTTATGTCATCATGAATTTAAATCTTTTTAAACCTTCATTAAAATACCAATACAATGAAAGGAGTACCATGGAAGACTTCTGTACAAATTGGGCTATGATGCAATGACAAAAAAATAAAACCTCTAGGGAAGTAAAAGACCTTGAACTTAAAATGCACTTAGTATAAATATCAAACTATATACATGCAAAACAGCTTCTGGATTTATTCTTAGATATATTTCTATTGATAGTTGTGAGAATAATTTGTTTCGCCAAAAGCATACCCCATGCATTATATTTCTAGTCAAATTTAGAAAAGCTTTTGCTAAGTTTCTGTTTATCCATTGTCCTAGATTATGGTCGTCCCAACTTCTTTCGGCTAACAATGTCTAATTTTTTGTCTTGTTTTCACTTTACAGTTGAGATGCTTGGTCTATTATATAATATTTTTCTGTATTTTTTTTAAATCTTTTTCCTGTCAAAAAAAAGAAAGAAAGAAACTGTCTAATATTGTCAGCTTTGATTTAGTTGTAATTATCTTCATTTACAGTGATGCCTAATACACTTCTGTTAATCTTTCAGCTTGCGGACATAATATGGGGTGAGGCCAGTGAGAGCGGTGACCATATTGTGCCTCATCCTAAGGAAAGCGAAGAGAAACCGCAGGCCACATTTGGAGATGACAGCAAGAAACAATGGAACCAAGAAACCATCAATGTTAAACCCGCAGAGCAGAAGACGCCAGTAGCTAAAAATGAATTTTCTGGCCGTAGGCTGGAAAGCAGTTCCCGATTTGACACAAATGAAGGATTTTCAGATCCAGGATTTGACATGGATTCTTGGCCTGATTTGCCTTTACCAATTGCTGCATGCAAAGGGTATGCTGGCAATGGTCAGGATTCAATCAGTGAAATTCCCAATTTCAATTCAGAAAGAGGTGATTTGATACTCAATTCTTTTCTGTTGTGCAGATAAAATGCTTTGTAATATGAATCCATCATCTCTAAATGTATGTCACTTCTCAGCAGCTGATAAAGTTCAACTAGACTGTAATCCTGATTTCTTTGGGGATGAACATGAGGATAAAGAGCAGGGTGGCTTTCTTGACTATAATTGGGCTGACATTGGGAGTTTTGATGATATTGATAGAATTTTTAGGTAATGCATGATTTCTATTTGTTTCGTGCTATACCTGAATGAATTGATTATGTCCGATGATGTAAGGGCTTGGTTATTTGAGTGATAATGCTAGAGACTACTTTTTTGTTCTTTACTGTCTTCATAAAGTTGATGGCTCTTTCTGATTCATTATCCTCACAAGTGTTGATTTTACAGAAATGATGACCCAATATTTGGACATGACAGTCTTGGTAATGCAGAAGAATTATGGTCATCTACAGATTTAATTAGCAGCCCAGCAAAATCATTTTCTTTGTCTGCGGGTTCTCCAAGTTCAGGATTAGGTGCATTGAGGAATACGTCTGAGCAGTATGGAATCCCAATGGAATTTGTCCCACCTGACGATCAATCTTTTATCCCTGACAATGGGTTGATGAAAGAATGTGATTCTCAAAATTTACAGAAAAAGCATTCTAGCAAAGATGAGGTTGTTGGAAAACAATGCTGTTCTCTTATTGATTCAGTAGTTGAATGTAGTGGGGGGAAATTTAAGCCCATGCTGGTGGAGAAGGTATGGGCTGTCACTATACCGAGTGACCAGTTTAGCATTTGTATTCATTTTCTATAAACTGTTTGAACAAAGAATGCAATTGATGTATATGTTGACTTTCACAGACAACTCCTGAGACGATTGGAAAAACAAACTCCCATGCGGTTAGTGAAAATAGTGCAACCCAGAGGAACTTGGTGGACAAGGTATATTCTTTGACTAAATGAGAGATACCTATTTATCCAAATTGAACTAAATCATTGTTCAAAAATCACTCCTCGATAAAAATATGGATCTCTTCTTTGCTGCATAGTTGGGAGATAAAATTGTTTTAGCATATACTAAAACTTGAAGCAAATCCTCCATTTGGATTGTCTATGCAAAAGGACTGGCTCAGGATGTCTTTTATCTTTATTTTTATTGCAATGCTTTTATTTAACTTGGACCTCTATGCTTGTTCATAAGTTGGTTGAGCTGGAGATTGCTCCCAATTTAATTACTGTAGTTGTAAGAAAAGAGTTGCTGTGTTAGTTATGTGGATGTACACTTCCCCATGTGATCATTAATCCAAATCATCCAAGTGCTACAACTCCTAAAGTAATGAACACAATTTGCGGTTTGCATCTTTTGGTACTATATCTTGAAGATTTGACAGAGGTAAGGGATCTAATTGTGGTACAGATGACCCTGCAAGTACTATGCCGCCTTTCACTGGTCTCAAACTAAATGGCATACATGCCTGTGAAGATGATTCTAACCACTTGATCTAGAACTGTCCTTTGGGTGGTCCCAAAAATCTACATATATCGCAGCTGCTGAATACCCGAGGGCTACATTGGACAGTTTCATACCACTTCATGTAAATTTTCGGTTGAGGCTGCTACACAGTGTTACCTTACATTTGAATGACAAGGACTAATGGCGATATCACCACACTCAACACATGCACAGCATTTACATGGTTCATAATTGTTTTTTCAGTCCTCATTTGTTAATTCTTCATAATAAAATACCTTTCTTTTATATGAAAATATGGAAATTTGTTAAGATATTATATGATTATATGATTTTAAGAAATGGAGTTTCACACTGAATCTCCATTTTTTTAGATTACATTAACTCTTGCAATTTCCTAAAGGTAAATGGGTATATTGTTAATATTCCCTAGTTTGATTTGAAACATCATACTGTTGTCTTACTTATTTCTTAATATACAGGGAAGTAGGCAAAGAAAACTATCGAAATGTCGAATAAAAGCCAAAGAAGAAAGTGAAGGGAAATTATCGCAGGATTTATGTAGTACTTGGTCCCCGACAGCAAATCATTTCCAACAATTTGGGAACCAGTTTGCAACCTCTGGTATGCTAACCTTTCCATCTTCAGTCCTCAGTCCACAAAGGCAGATTGGTGAACCTGATTGTTTGAGGCACCTGCATACCTCCCATCCAGATTTTCCTGCTGGGTGTGAAAATCCTGCCTATAAATATCCCATCATGCCTCTCATGCAACACATTCACTCAGAGAGGGATAAGCACCAAGCAGTCCTAGCTAGTTATGAATGTTCTCCTGGACCATCAAAACATGCAAATCCATCAAAGGAGTCACCAGATGTATCCACAAATTCTTTGGCCATGACACGTAAGGAAAAGATTGAAAAATTAAGGAGGCGGCAGCAAATGCGGGCGATGCTTGCCATTCAGAAACAGCAACAGCAGTTTACTCATCAGGTCACTTGTACAGACCATTCTGCCACTCAAAAGCGTCTACAAGAGAATCAAAGTGAGGATACAATGGCAACTATGATTGATGTTGAACAAAACCTTAAGATTTCTTCATCCATAGAGCCAAATTCACCTGTAGAACAAGACGATTCCAATACGGTCTCTATGGTGATTGATAGATGTTCACTGGAGGACACAGTACTTGATCAGCTTCAAGATGTTATTGGAAAGGTATATGTGGGTTATGTATACTATCTTTTCTCTAGGAACTCAGTAGCATCTTATTGCTGAAGGACTACTTTTTTTTTTCTATAGTTGGATATTAGAATAAGGCTTTGTATTCGAGATAGCTTGCTCCGTTTGGCCCAAAGTGCAATGCAAAGGAATAGTGCTAGTGATACAAGTAGTGCCAATAAAAGTAGCAGTGATGAAAATGAGGTTTTCGCTCACAACAGGTTGGTATTCTCAAATGTAGTTCTGATGATATATTAATAAAAGTACATTGTAAGTTATCATTTCTCAGAATTATTGCGATTACTGTTAATTTTGGATTGCTGAGGTTGCAAAATGAATTTCTGTAGTTACTCATGTAGCATTAAGTTGGCAAATAGCTTTAATTGTGACATCATGTGCTCTAATTTCTCCCAATCATATAGACTCAAGATATAGACCCTAAAGAACCTATACATATAAGTTCAAATTTAAAATGTGTCTTTTCTACAGTTTTAGGTTGTTATAAACATTTACAGGGTCACCAGGCCTCTTATACTACCATCTATTCTTTTCTAAATTTGTGAATTTAGATACACTCTAATTCTGCATGCAATGGACCACATGTCAGGCTTAGCAGTTAAATGGCTCTCCATGTTTTGCAAATATTGAGTCAGAGTGACCCAACTCACTCTGCTTTTTTACCAGTTGGCTAGTCCAGTTTTGGTTCTGAAACATTGGTTATTTATTTTTCAATTGATGCTTGGGGAGAATGTCAAAGCTCAGTCCTTGTATTTCACATAATGCTTTAGAAGGATATTAAGAGTCCAGAAGGAGCATGGAAAAAATCCTGCCGCCTGCTTTGAAAGGATGCCAGCTGTGCAGAATTAGCAATTTCTAGCCAGCATGTCTGTGTACTTCTTGCAAGTTAAACTTCTTGTATTTTGGTGTTGTGAAATGGGGTTGAAAATCACTTGAAGCAATTCAAGAAGTTATAGTGAAAACTAAATAAATATATGTACATTGTATGAAAAGTCTTTTCCAACATTTTCCCTATTTCGTGGTGTTTTAGTGACAGGATAAAGTTGATTTCTACTGTAGGTGTTGTAAAATAAGCTAGAGCTTGTAGAGGAACAAGAAGAGAAGAGAGGAATAATTGGGGGAAAAATAGTATGTAGAGCATGTAGAGACTCATACATATGGCATATATTCAAAAGAAAAGAGTACAAAATACATTGAGGTATTTACAAGTACACCCCTCTACAACCAAAAGACCTATGTCTCCTTACATATTTTACCCATTTACAGACCCATCTACACCAACACTCCCCTCAAGCTGGTATGTACATCTTGCGCAAGTAGAAACAATAGAAATACTCTACTCCCTACAAGTGATTAGATTAAAGAAGAAGAAGAAAAAGGGAGAAGAAGAGGCATTCGTATGAGGGATAATCGTATGAAGTGTGTACATTATATGAAAAGTTCTCTAGGCTCCGTTTGTTTGCTTGTAAAATTTTGATAGGGAGTAAAATAAAATGGATGTAAAATTTTGTTTTGCAAAATTTACTTCCTACTTGTTTTCTGGTGTTTGTTTTGACTATGTAAAATTGGGAGTAAAATAGCTTTACAAAATTTTCAAGCGTTTGTTTGATACTTAATTTTACACTTGAAAATCATAAAATTACATTTATTTACCGATTTTGCCACCTAATTTGAAGATGTAATAATGTACTTGTAACGAGTCTTTAACCATATAAACAATTCTCTAATAAATCAATAAAGCATACATATAATCCAATTTCCTCTAAATAATCCCATATTATCATCAACATAAATGCACAATATGATAATGAACAAGAAATCATCATATAAATCCAATATGTGCTTTAAACACTAAAATTGTAACCAAATGCATGAATATTAATAAACGCGGTCCAACACAATCCATAATACCTATAAAGTTAAAACAATCATAGTTCACTCCAAAGTCAATTAGATATCCAATGGTATTCATATACCCCCTAAAGCCATGTTTTTCATGTAGGATGGTCTCAACCATTAAACGACGTAATCGTGCATTTTTTGCCTTAAAGGAACTCGCCATTGGCTCATTCACATTGAGCACATCAAATGCTTCAACAAGTAGCTCTTCCTCAATACCCTCTATTTCCATCACCATCTCATATAATTCGATAACAAATTCGTCCTGAGTCTTTGATGTAAAAGCTTTTACAAGCATAACCACTTTGTTGGCAAATAATCCAATCGCTTCAATTATCTCGTCATTAACATGTGCTTTTTACTACTTAATGAAGCGGCAGCAGTTCCCCCCCTTTATGTAGTGGCCTCATTCCCTTCAACCACATCCTCAATGTAACCATCCAACTGAAAAGGTTGAGGTGTTCTTTGATGATCAGTGACAGTGGGATTAGGATCCTCTTCATTCTCTATATCTTCTCTAGCCTTTGAAAAACTACCGGTTGCTTGGTCATTACCAACTACGAGTCCCATCTCATCATATAACTTAATAGCTTTGTCTCAATAAACCTCTGCTTCAGGGTGTTCCTGTTTCAATTGACATGGTTAAAAATAATCCAAATAAAAGTTGAATAAAAAAAAAAAAATCATACATCAATTTAATTTAAGTCATACCTGTAGATATTCTTTCCAAACGTCATCTGTTGCAATAACGGTCTTTTTATCATTGTCCCAACTAAACCCATATTTGTTTAGTAAAGCTTTGATGATTAGATATAGCTTCTTAATTGTCTGAAGTCGATTTTGTATATTATTAACTCTAATGTCCTTGGAAAATTTAGCAGACAGCTCCTTAGATACAAAAAGGTAAGCTTTGGGTCTAAAGGTCTTATCTATTTTGTTGCCCTTTGTAACCTCCTCAGCTAAGAGCTCAACTAGGGAACGATCCATAGCATCTGTCCATCTCATTTATTTTGGACCCTTGCCCTTCCCTATGAACACATCATTTGTTAAACTTGCCATTCTTTATCTTTAATAGCATAAAATCAAACATATTTTTGTAAATCTAATCAAATACATGCAATTTCATCTATAACTAATTTGCAAACATTATAAAAATTATTCATTCAACATAGAAATTCATAACAAGTATTTAAGTCTATGAAAACACAATACAAGAACCAAACATTGTTTTCAAGCTTTTCTATTGCATAACTATGTTATGAAACCTTAATCCTCCCTTCCACGTCTAAAGTCCCTATACATCATGTCTCCTACGTTATCCCTAAAACTGGCTCATCTATTACTTTCATTCCGCTGCTCTCTTTGCAATTGTTGTGAATTCTGATTATGTCTAGAGGAAGAACCATATTCCATCTGTCTTAATTCTGTTTGGGTAATGCTATCATATGGGTTGATACCCATAATATGATTGTGGATAATGCAACAAGCCGTCACAACTTTCACTTGTATTAGAAAAGAGAAATGCTGAATTGAATCCAAAATTGGGAACCGTTTTTTCAAAACACCAAATGTACGCTCTATTGCATTATGAAGTGAGGAGTGTCTAAGGTTAAATAACTTATTCACATTCACAGGAATCTGCCCAACAAACTCATTAAGATGATAACGAGTTCCTCTATGTGGTGCAAGAAGCTTGGGATGATTCCCATATCTAGCATCAACCAAATAATACTTTATTATATTATACAAAAAAAAAAAAAAAAACTCATTAACTGATGCCATTTATACAATTAAATTGAAATTTAGTCCATTTTGTGTTTATCTACTTGGTGGTACTAGATGTTTCTTCTCTCTTCTAAGTGAATCTTCTAAAACCAAAGAATCTGTTGCAGAACCTTTCCAATTGGCTAGTATATAAGTGAATTTCAGATCGAAAGTACAAGCAACCATCACATTTTGAGTCATTTTTAATTTTCTCCCACGAAATTTGGCTTGGTGCTCAATTGGAACAGTACATGGTATATGTGTTCCATCAATTGCACCAATACAATCCTACAGTTGGGTAAATATTTCACATCATATTACATAGTAGCTATTACATATAAAATCATAAGACGTTAACAAACATATGGATATGAGTGTATACCTTAAAGTATGGATAGAATCTGTTTTCATTTCTAATTTCATCTAAGATATGCTCACCATCAGGTTGCTTGATAAGGACAGAGTAAAGCTTGAGGCATGCTTGCAAAATTGAATTCCAATATCTACTCACCGTTTCTTGGGATCAAGAGAAACGAAAGAAATTACTCGATTTCTTGCATTATGACCCAATGTATGTAAGAATCCACCCATTTCTCTTAATAACTTACAAAATCTAATAAAGCACTCTTGAGACATCCTAATCTGATCAAGGCAATCCCTAGGCCGACCCTAAGTTATACGCCTAACAAAGCGTCTCCTTTCCACATCTCTATTAACTGTCACGGGTCTATCTCTTCTCATACCATGTATACATAATATCATAACTCCAAATAAAGTGGTAAGAATCCCCAAAACAGATGCCTTCACTCTGCGGAATTATAGTTAAATGGCATCCTCATCCTGGATTATAATTTAAAACTACAAACAAAAAATGAATAAGTTTTATTATGTCATTTCATCAATAAAATGCATCAACTTAACATCTTCAAATGCTAATGGAGTAAAACCCAAATAATAAACATTGTAAAGACATCAATTTAATGAACATGCCACATTTACCATACGTATTGAATAACTAAAAGATTCAGTCTTTTATAAGCCCAATATTGAAATTAAGCTTGCTGCATTTTAGACTTTAATTGGGAGTTGATCAACAACTTTATCTTGAAGCTCAGTTGAGAACATTTAATTGAGTTATACCGGTTTCAAATCATAGGGAATATGCACTCCCAAGTCTACTGAGTCTACCCAATTTTTATATTGAAGAGAAGAGAAGTCTCTACTTCTGAGTCAGCATCTCAAACATGTTAAGGTCATATAAAATATGTAGAGATAAGATCATAAGTACTTGTTAACTTCAAGCGGATGTGATGATGAAAGCCTATGTGGCTGTATTAACTTCAAGCGGCTGTGATGATGAAAGCCTATGTGGCTTTACAAACAAAAAAAAAGAAAAAAGAAAAGAAAAAGGAGAACTGGTGCCCACCGAGTTTAAACAGTAGGTAGTCCTTTTTGCTGGTGGTTTAACAAGGGAACCAACTCATCCACAAAAGAACCCTCTAGAAAAAGAAAAAAAAAATGATGGAAAAGCTGAACTCGTACTTGCGTGTTTGGGATACTTGTCGCCTGCTCGTGATGTTCAAATACCCCTTGTCCTTGCACAGCCAGCAAAATATGGATTAAAAAAAAAAAAAAAAAAAAAAAAAAAAAAAAAAAAAAAAAAAAAAAAAAAAAAAAAAAAAAAACGAAAGTCAATAAAAGGGTTAAAGAGAAAGTGGGATGAAGAGCAATTGGGATGCAAGTTGTTGAATGAAAGCTATGATTCACCCACATGTAAGAAAAACAAAAATCAACCAAATGCACAGGTTCTGCATCACCGACAAGAAGTAAATATCAAAACCTCCTACTGAAACAGAGAGAGAGAGAGAGAGAGAGAGAGCTGGAAGTGTGAAGGACTACGTGAGCTTTTGTTGATGCTGATGAGGGGAGGCCCAAACCAGAGCGGAAGAAACACCGGCGTTTGGAGTGGTGGACGTTGTTGGATGAGGAGAAGACCGTGAAGAAGGAAAAGTGCCAACCGGCGAGGGAGTGGTGGCATGAGGAATGATGCAGCATGCATACGGACTAGTGAGTGTGTGCATAAAGAGTCAAACATAAAATTAATAAGAGTAATGACCAAGCATAAACAAGATTCCTACTTACACATCCACACACGAATTCAAATTAAAACTAGTTAAGTCCAATAAGCATGATAGAAATTGAAGCCTATAAAGTAATGAACAAAAAGGAATCTAAATTAGATGCATGAACACAATTGAAATAGAAGACTAACCCCAAGTATAGGTGCTTTCCAGAAAAATTCATAGTATAAAATAAAGAAAACTCAAAGGAAACATGGAAAATTTCAAGGAAATAGCATAAGGGAACAAAGAAGTTTATTGGGGATTTATTCTAAAAAAATGGAAATAAGTTTATGTGATGTAGGAAATCAGATTTCTCATCAAAAGTTATATAGAATCACCAAACATCTCAGCTACTAGCCTAACCATACAAAACCATATGTCCAACTACCCCTAGAATTCAAAAGAGGACTAAAGTAAATCACATATACCTGGAAAAGTACTGCATCCCATGTAGATCTCTTCTAGAAGTTTTGTAATGTAAAAGACTTAGGAAATCTGATGTGATCCTTGAGAATAAGGGTTGCCGAAGTTCAAATACCCAGAAAAAGAGAGGTGCTGCCAGCTTGTACTTTTCCCAGCAATGGAGTATGAGTCTCTGCTGTAGTAGGCCTGAGGACAGGTGCACTAGAGTCGTCCAAGGGGTGAGAATGATCCCCTAAAACTGCTCCTCCAAATCCCTAATAGATAGGGTGCTGTGAGGGATTTTCCAGAAACTCAAGTCTGGACAGAATACCATGACTGCAAATTCGACCACACCTGAGTTTTAGGGATGGTTTCTTACCCCTTTAGGATCATTTTGGCTTTGTTAAGACCCCTCCAAAACCTTGCTACCTAACTCCTAGTAATTAGGAGTAGATGATCAATCTCGCACAACCACAAAACCCTCCCTGTTTGACGCCTGTGACTGAGAAAATAGGGAAGAGACCAATTTGGTGGGGCCCTTTTGAATGGGACCCACCACTCTAGGAATCGTACAAGAGTTTCCCACACCCTGGAAAAATATCAAAGGCTAACTCCTAAAATTGAGGGAGTTAGGGTTGTTCTCGTGCAAGATGTTTCTGCTGGTTTTAACGCCTGGCCAGACTGTATCTTCCAAATAAAACTTCAAACCACCATAAAACCAATGTAGCAGTACCCCCAAACTGATCGTAGGAGCTTTGGCCAAAACCTTGAATGCTGATTTACTCAAAAACCTTTGAGAATGGAGTGTAGTGGAAGATCTTCTGTAGATTATTGCTTGTAACCAGCAAAATAAACCTATAAACAAAGTAAAAGAAGAAGAAGAAGAAGAAGAAGAGATGGAAAACCTTTACCCAAGGGAAGGGAGTAGCCTCTACTACAACCGTTAAACTAGGAATTTCCTAGACCCATTCTAGGCTTTTATACGCTCTACTTGTAACCAAGGAGGAAGAAGAAGAAAGCCAATACGTGAGACAAATTTTTTGTTTTCATTGCATAATCAAACTTATTGGTCATGTGGGGTGTTTTATAGCCCTCACGGCTAGACTTATTACACCCTAATCATGAGGAAATATTAAAAAAATCCCTAGCACAATGATATCTCCAAAATAACCCGAAACTATATATGATAACCAAAATACCACTAAAACTACCCTATTAAGACAAAAATACCTTCATGATATGTGCTAGAGACTAAACATATTAAAACATAAAATAAAGACTCTAAAGAAACCATAACATGGGTGCAACCCGCTTGCGCCGTCTCTGGTAAACTTGAAACTCCTATCTGAACCTGATGTTCTCATCAGGAATCCTGAGAGGAGCTTACTAGAAAACAGAGAAAACAAGCTCTCAAGTAGAGAAGTAGTGGTGGTAAAGGAGATCATTGGTGGTAGAGGGATGAAGATTTGGTCTCTGCCAAGAAGAAGAGCCGGAGCCAGAGTAGCAGAGGCAGTGTAGATTGGTATTAGTAGCACACCTAACATGAGGGGCACCGTCTGCTACATCGCTCCTAAGTATGGTGGTGGTGGGCAATTCTCTGAGAAGTGTGATGTCTATAGCTTCGGGGTTCTACTGTTGGTTGTAATCACCGGTAGACAACCACTTTAGGTGATGGCCTCGCCGATATCTATAGCAAGAGAGAGAGAGAGAGAGAGAGAGATTAGATACCTGGTCACTTCATTAGGAAGAAGGCTAGGAGAGGGGAGCTGCATTGAACGACTGAGAACGAACATGGTTAAGTAGAGAACGAACATGGTTTTAAGGCCGTTAGAGAGTGACATCGTGCACGCAATGTTTTCCCCAATAAGCAACTTGCTCTCAATTTTTTTGTAAAAGAGATACGCCCTAAGGCCATAAAACAGGCCATCGCATGGAAACGACTTACACAGCTCTTTTTGTTTTCCAAACAAACGCCTCAAAACAAATTTTGTTATGAAATTTTTTTTTTAGGTTATTTTACGAGCAAACAAACGGAGCCTTAGTGAAAACATCTGCTAGTTGATCCTTAGTCTAAAGGCTCTAAACAAATGGCATACAAATGTGTCCTGATTTCAGATGGTCCTTGTTGAAATGCTAGTCCATTTCCACATGCTTTGTCCTGTCATGTTGAACAGGATCATGTGTAATGCTAATTGCAACCTTGTTGTCACAGTAAAAGCTCATAGGTTCTACAACACGAAGACCAAGTTTTGTAATCAACATCCTCAACCATAACAACTCACATATGTCATGTTCCATAGACCTGATGATGAGGACATCAGGTCATGTGGCAGCCTTAGGCATTACCAACATAAGAGAAAGGGTCCCCTGACCCTTTAGATCGAGTAGCATTCTTGGAGAGAACTATACACCTCAACTGGAAATGATTGAGATCATGGGGAGTGTTATTTAGGTTATTTTGTATGGCCATGTGGGCCCCAAATTTTTTTGGCAGCTTCTGCCTCTTTCTTTTGTCTTTAGTGTATCTTGAGGGTTGCTACATTATATTTTATAGTGAAGACCCCTAGTTGCAATTTGTTTAATGTTTAGAGTCTATTTGATATTAGGAGTTGTAGTTAGAGTTTAAAGTTTCTATTTTTGGCAAGTTTCCTTTTTTGTTTTGAATTTTAGTTGTGATTGTAGGGGGGGGGGGGACTAGCCAAATCGTGGGCTTTATAAGGAAAGCCCCTCATTCTTTTTTAATGAAGTTTATGAATCAAAATTCTGGTTGCTTATCTCCCACATGAGTTGGCTTCTCTTCTCAAGTTTTAGTGTCAAGCTTAAAACCCTAAGTAGGTGATTACCTAGGGCTTGTGAAGGTAGGTAATTACCTCACACAAGGTACTTTTCTTCTTTCTTTCTTTCTTCTTCTTCTTCTTTTTTCTTCTTTCTTTTTGTTTGCTGCCACATCCTGAAACCCTAGTTCCACATCTATCTTCTTAAAATTTTCCTCCATCAAACCCTAAATTTCCACACAAATACAATTGACCACACCACGAGCCCATCCCCTTTGATTTTCGTACCAGCAAAACCCATTCCCATCATCACCCTTACATCCAGCACCCCATCCCTCTCTTGTTCTTGATATCATCTTAAAAACCCCAAATCTGAAACCCTAACTTGCTACTTGAAATCCTTTGATTCTTCAAATTCTGAATTGGAATCAGATTCCCATACCTAACTACACCCTGCAGTTGATAAAGCCTGGTGTTTTTCTTGAGTTTTCTGGATTTTTTAGAAGAAGAATCCCCTGGAATACCCTGTGGCAGAAGCAGTACAACTTTGTTTTACTGGTGGGATAATCACTGCTGAAATACCATTAAGGAGATCTTCTCTACGACTTTGTTCATACACATACCTGGATTCCTTCTGTCAAAGAATTTTAGGTTTGCTGCTGTTCTGATAGTTCAAGGCTACCAGAGGCTATATCCTGGAATTCAGTCCAATCGTGTGTTGTGCTGATTACTTGGATTTATTACTGGTACACGAGT
Organism: Platanus orientalis; assembly: GCA_025762735.1. Taxonomy (NCBI): domain Eukaryota; kingdom Viridiplantae; phylum Streptophyta; class Magnoliopsida; order Proteales; family Platanaceae; genus Platanus; species Platanus orientalis. The sequence goes on along the minus strand of JAOXJP010281812.1, from coordinate 33,115 downwards.
GTTTGCTTCCCAGGTTAGATAACGGTGTTGCTATTCTAAACTTCACCAGAATGGTATCTGTCATTTTCTTTTCTGTTCAAAACGCCAGGGAACTACTATACTCTGCTGCTCGAGTACACTACAGTAAGGGTAAACTAACCTCTTCAGATTACATTACCTGCTGTATGAACATTTATTCTGGTTCTACCAACACACTCCAATCCACACTTGTACCTGCTATCCAGTACCTGTAAACCCATACATACCTTACTTCCCAACCATCTAACCTGTCCAGAACAGCTTGTGTAACATTTAAATCTGAACCTAATTAAATCCCGTACATGTTCCTATTGAAACATCCAAAACCCCTTATGGATACACCCTGTTTTGAGTAATAGACACCCTGTTATATGCTTGCTGTTTTGCTCAGATTTTACCCCGTAATCCCTACCCGAGAGCATTGGGATCCTATTCCTTTTATGATATTCTTTCATAGTTTGGTCTTTAATGCATCATCTTGTAGCTGCTTTTCCCAAGTCTGAAATAATTAATTTAGAAGTTATTTTCATATTAAATCTGATTTGATTCCAACTTATATTTGATTCAATACTTTATGTTTTAAGTTATATTATTACTTGATTCCTGATCTGATCTTGAAGTGTATTAGATTTGAGAGTAGGAATCTTGGTTATGCATTCTTCTTGGTGTGAGTAATTGCCTTGGATCTCTAAATGCATTGTTTTCTCATCCATGCTGCATCAATTTTGGTATCAAGGCCAGGTTACAACTATCCTATCTAGTTGTAATCCAAAGTGGCCTAGGTCTGTTTAGGTGGCTTACCCATTTCATATAGTTTGCATCGTTGTTGGTTACATATCACAATCTGATTTTTGTTTTCCAGCATTACATCGTCTTTATTCATTTGGCATTAGGAGGTGGTACACCCATAGGAGTGACCCTAGTACATGCCCACAAGACTTAGGACTCATTACCATCCTAAGATGACATCTCGAGACAATGATCCATCTCTTATTTCACAAGAACTCAGGGACCATATAAGTGCCCAAATGGAGACATATGACTGCATACATGTCCTAAGTCTGAGATATGATAGCCCAATCCACAAGGGAACTCACTATTAGGATTGGATCTAGGGATGGTTGTCCTAGAAGTGAAGGTTCAGTGGAAGGAGTTAACCTGCAAGAGCCTGTGTGAGAGCAAGGCCAAGCTGATGACTTCACAAGAGGGCGAGGTAGAGCTAGATCTACACCAACCATTGGTGAGCAAGACATTTGTAAGTATGATGATACAATTATGAGGTTAGTAAGAGTTGAAGCACCTCCCTTCGATGGTAGATTTGATCCAAAAGTCTTCGTAGACTGGTTATCTAAGATGGAGACTTTTTTTGATTGGAATATGTCAGAAGCCCGGAGAGTTCAATTTGCCAAGATTAAATTAATGGGCTAGACAAGACTTTACTAGAGGACAATAGAGCATCAACGTTAGTTAAAGCGCCAAGATCCGATTGACTGATGGGACAAGATGAAGGGAAAGCTCAAAGAAAAATATCTTCCTCTATCGTACCATTCGAGACTCTTAGATCAATGGAACTCCTTGAAACAGGGCAGCATGCCTATCACAGATTATGTTGACCATTTTAATGAGTTCATGTGGAGATGTGATATTACTGAGGATCCTTCTGCCACCCTGAGTCGGTTTAGACTAGGAATTCGACCTGAGTTCCAGAAAGAGCTGATTCCCCACCAAGTGACTGACTTAGGATCTCCAGGAGAAGGTATTTCTACATCACCAGTCAAGTAATCCTTACCCTTCCCTTTAATATAAATAAATGTGGTCATAGACCATGATAAATATTTGCTACCATCAAACTTTATGGTAGTAATCTATATACACTAAAATAATAGATTGGTGATGTGAATGGTCCCATTTATTTTTATTCAATTTTGGTTATATTTTAGGAGACTGCCACATGGACACCCCACGTTTTCCCCTTTCTTTATGTTTCCCTTCTCCTACTTCTTCTCCTTCTTTCTCCTAAATTTTCTCATCGACATTCCCACACCTAGGTTTCCTTTTTTAGTTGGTTTCTCCCCCAATTCTATTCCCTCTCTCCTAAAATCCCCCCCCCCCTCCTTCTTCCACTCCTCTATCCTTCTTCCATGGGTGATGCCATTGATTATGAAACTTATTCGGTCCTTGTGCGAGAACGGGTTCATCTGCTAGTTTGGCCGTAGCCAAGGTCTGGCTCACTTCTTCTAACATTGTTTTTAGGAGTTATAAGAGACACCAAATCTGCAAACAGGATATAAATTGACTTCCACATGTCAAAACTTCAGCCACACTATAAACTAACTTCCACAGATCACCACACAACACAATCCCAAGGAGCTACACAGCCCATGTAATACAACCAGACACTACTAAGGGAAAAGTATCCCAAAAACACTTTCAACTCGCTGATAACAATGCTTAGATAAGAGGTTATCACAAGCTACACATTCACATACACCACAACATCACACATATTTTGAGAAAAGAGACCATAGTGTTGCCATTCATAGAAACAATGGGATAGAGAAGACCATCCATGAACCTGGACGAAGTGGAACTAAATGTTATTGCTCAATTGTTGGGTTGTGAGAAGGAAGCTTGGCCTATAAAGTATTTAGGCTTACCATTAGGGGGTAGTCCTAGATCGTATGACTTCTAGAAACCGGTTCTTGAATAGATGTCCAAAAGGCTTTGTACTTGGAAAAGAAATTGTATATTGTTGAGAGGTAGAATTACATCAATCAAATCCACACTTTCTAATCATCCTACATACTACCTACCAATCTTCAAAGCTCCATGTAGGGTGATTAAATCCATTAAGAAGATGCAAAGAGACTTTCTTTGGGAACTAGGAGACTCTAGGATGAATCATCTCCTCAAATAGGAAATTGCTTGTAGGTCAGTGGAAAGTGGGGGTTTGGTAACTTGATGCTTTGTTGGCAAAATGGATATTGAGGTTCCCTCGTGAAGTGGATAGTCTATGGCACTTGGTTATTTCCATAAAATATGGAAGTCACTCTAACGGGTTGAATTCTATTGCTGGTAGGAGAGTGCTCTTATGTTGTCCTTGGAAGAGCATTAGCAACATTTTTACCAGATTCTCTTTGTATCTCATATATAAACCCGGTATTGGGGACAAAATCAGATTTTAGCAGGATGTTTGGTGGGGAGAATCCCACTTTTGCTAAAGATTTCATCATATTTTCTTAATCTAAAAAAAGAAAGGTTTACCAATCTCATGTTTCTATTCCAACCAGTCCACAGGCTCCAACATGGCCTGGGATCTAGTTCTCCATAGAGGCCTTAGAGATACTGAATGTGAAGAGATTTTTTTTGTTTTTTCTCTCTCCTAGTTGACATGTTTATGGAGCCTTTGGTCTAAGACACTCACATTTGGTCACTCTCTTCAAATAGTCTTTTATTCCATCTTCCTTTCGTAACATCCTAATTCTGTAGACTGGATCCATGAACACCCTATTTTCTTTTCCTTCTAGAGTGGTGTGGAAAGTTCTTGGACTGTCAAAATATAAGGTGTTATGTTGGGAGGTTTCCCACAAATGTGTGAATACTTGTGATATGCTCTAGCAGAGGCGAAAAAGTTGGAGTCTTCTTCCACATGTTTGTCATTTGTACTTACAAGATGAAAAATTCGCTAACCATATTTTTATTCATTACCAATTTTTTCATGTGATATGGTGTCACTTTATCAACATGTTTGGTGTCTCTCTAGCATTTCCCTAGGAGATGGAGTCGTTCCTATAGATGTGGTCAATTTCCCAGTATGCTAAGAGGGAAAATGGATTTGGAGATATGTTCTTATTGTCATGATTTGGTCTTTTTGGGAAGAGCATAATCTAAGAGTATTTCAAGACAAGAAGAGAAACATTTGCCATATGATCAATGTTATTTCCATTCGCATAGCTTATTGGGCATTTAAGGAGTCTTTATTTCAAGGGATCTCTATTGGCAATTTACTGAGAAATCTTTCAATCATTATCACCTTTGCTTCTCACGTGCTGACTAATACCCATATATGGTTCACCTCCAAAGGGTTTGGATTTAAAACTGAACTTCGATTAATGCTCATTGGGGAACCTAGGGCAGTTTGGTTTTGTTGACTGGATTTCTGATGTATCAGGTGCATGTATTATAGTATATTCAGGTCATTTGGGTGTGGGGGATGCCTTTCATGTGGAAACAAAGGCCTTACTTTATAACCTTCGGCTGATTCATTTTAGGGGAGACCTTTTCATGTTATTGTGGAAGGATGTTCAGCAAATGTTATTGGTTGGTTGAAAGGAGCAAAAATAGTCTCTTGGAGACTTTCTCATCTTGTTAAAGAAGTGGTATTCTTTGCATTGTCTATGAATATCTCATTCAACTGGATTCTAAGAGAGGCCAACTCAATGGCGGATGGTTTAGCCAAAAGAGTGCTTCGTAGGGAGGATATTGTTATGGGTTCCAGATTGGATAAGCTCCAGACTTAATTTTGTATAACGGAGTCTCCCTCCTCTTATATTTTTCTGATTTTCTTATTCTTCTTTCTTTCTGTTCTCCTACTCTTGTATTCTCCCATTTTCCTTTTTTTCATTATATACAATGGTTATTCAGCAGTAAATAAATAAAATAACATAGCACCCAAAAAATGAAACCACAAATATATGAGAGCACCAAACACCTTTGCTGTAGCAAGAACCCCCTTACTCAAGGGAAAAAACACCAGAAAATTCAAACGGAAATAGGGCGGTGACCTATCGAAATCTCTCACAGAGACTTCAATACTGCTTCAAATTGGATGGATCTTGTTCTAATAAAATCCCACATTAGAGGTGTTATTTGTGGAACCTGATGCCAAAGAGGTTGAAAGGAGACAACGGGAGATTGATCAACTCAAGAAAACAAAGTATGACAGTATCTATCGATCAAACTAGGAACAGGAAGATTAGATTGATTAGCCCGAATGCAAGTTTCAAACTGTAATCAAAGTGTAGATAAAAAACAGGTGGATCAATTGAAGACGAAGCTCAATCGATCGAAACTAGCCTGATTAATCGAGAGGCAGAAATCCTGAAAAACGTATCCCACACACACACATGGAATCAGAAGGTGCGATTTTGACAAGAGTCTAAACAAACTTGACTTATATATATATTGTTCTTAAGGTTGTCAAGGGTTTTTGAGAGAGGAAGATAACACAAAAAGAGTTATATGTGTAGTTTGTGAGAGATTGAGAGAAATCTTGTAATTTTTTCCGTATTAGTGAAGCTTTCTCTGCGACTCTGTGGTTTTTCCCCAACTTCGGGGTTTTCACGTAAATCTTTGTCTTGTGGTGTGCTTGTTGTTTGCATATAATTATTTGATCATATTTAATTGTTTATTACATCTTGGGATACTTGGATTGATTGGCTTCAATCCCCAACAAGACAACTCAAACGACTCAAAAAATCCAGTAAAAACCTCCTTAATCGAACCAAGCAATAGAATTTCCTAAATCTGGAATTTCTATGATTTTTAACTAAAATTCATGCAAAAATTCTTCCATCACACCAAACAACTCTAGAAAAAAAACTATAATATGTGTAAATTAGAGATCTTTCAATAACTGATATTTTTCAACTTAGCCTAGGGTGATCGTACGACTATTAGCATCAGCCTTAGTTAGGTCTACTGACTTCAACACTAAGAGTGGCATAGAATCCTGACAATCTTCCACTCTGATACTAAGTAGAAATACTCTATTCCTAGCAAATGATTGGATTGGAGAAGAAAAAAGGAGAAGAGGTAGTCGTATGAGGGATAATCGTATGAAGTGTCTTACTCCATATATCAGTTTGTAGTTATATGGAAATTGAAATAATACCTATACTAGACCATATAGTCTAGTCATGTACATAATGATTGATATACCCTCAATATATTTGTACCCATATACACTAACAATGCATACCAAGCTTGCCAACAATTCTACTAAAACTAGGACTAATTAAGCCCCTGGTAAACACATTGGCTAACTAATCTTCAGTTTTCACAAAGGGGACTCATATCTACTGAGTTTGTAACTTTTCCTTGATGAAATGCTTGTCAACCTCAATGTGCTTGGTCCTATCATGTTGGGCAAAGTTGTGAGCAATACAAATGGTAGATTTATCATCACAAAACAACTGTATTGGACCATGAGAATTGAATCCAAACTCTCTTAAGAAGCCACGTATCCATAACATCTCAAAGATCTAATGAGCTATAGCCCTAAATTCAGCTTTAACAATCGATCAAATGAAGCATAAAAATATAAAAGAGAGGAAGAGGAAGGAAAAGAAAGAAGAATAGAGGAAGATGATTTAGAGTAGTATGTGAGTGATCAGCTGTTCACCCATACATATTTTATTCAATGTGTATTATGGTATTGGTATAATACCCACCATACCCTGTGTGTATACATAGTACTGGAACAATACAAAGAATGACATATATGTCCTTATTCAACCTTCTATTCTTCTTAACTCCCCCTCTAGTTGGGATGTAGATGGAATACATACCAAGCTTGTTACTACAAGAGTGAAAAACAGGGCTGCTTAATCCCTTAGTGAACACATCTGCAAGTTGTTAATCAGTTTTCACAAACGAAATATAAATCTGACCCGACATGAGTTTTTCTTTGATAAAGAGACGGTCAACTTCAATATGTTTGGTCTGATCATGCTGGATAGGATCATAAGCAATACTATTTGCCGCCTTGTTGTCATAGAATAAGCGCATTAGATGAGGAACAAGTAACCCAATTCAAGCAAAAGAATTTTTAGCCACAACAACTCATAAATACCATTTGCCATAACACAATATTCAGCCTTAGCATTGAAGCAAGTAACTATAGATTGTTTCTTGCTCCTTCAAGTGACCAAATTACCTCCTATAAAGGTGTAATATTTAGAAGTAGATCGTTGGTCAGAGATAGAGCCGACCCAATTAGCATCTGTGTAGGCCTCAACTGTATAGGCCTCAACTTGAAACCATGTTGTTTCGTAAACAATAAGCCATGACCAAGACTACCCTTAAGTAGGGGTGTCAATATTTTACACGACCTGTGAACCCGACACGAACCCAACACGAAATAAGAAAGTTAGGGTTGATTATGAATGTATTTTGGGTCAAAGCAGGTTGACCCGCTTTAACATGATTAATAAATGGGTCAGGTTCAAGTTTCCCCATTTAGTCATATGCCCTTGACACGACACGAATCTAACCCGCCAACACGAATGACCACATACCTCGTGAAACCGACATGAACCCCACACGAAATAAGCAGGTTAGGGTTAACTCTAAACGTGTTTTGGGTCAAAGTAGGTTGACCCGCTTTGACACGATTAATAAATGGGTTGGGTTCGGGTTGAGCCATATTGTCCTATACCCTAATGTTGACACGACACTACCCTAATGTTGACACGACACAAACCTGACCTGACAACACAAATTGCCACCCCTACCCTTAAGATACCGAAGTATCCGATACACAACATCTATATGAGTAGTAGTGGGTTCGTGCATAAACTAGCTGGTAACACTGATAGCAAAGGCGATATCAAAGCGTATTAAGGAGAGGTAAAGCACTCGGCCCACTAGTTGTTTGTACTTGTTTGCATCAATTGATCCATCACCATCATCTTTCTTGAATTTTTTGTTAGAGTCTATTGGAATAGTAGATGGCTTACAACCCAACATCCTTGTTTCGCTTAGAAGATATAGGGTGTATTTGCGTTGAGATATGAAGATACCATTTTTTGAGCAAGTGAATTCAATCCCAAGAAAATACTTAAGCTACCCCAAATCTTTAATCCCAAACTCTCTGGCTAAGTATGTCACGCCCCGAATTCGGCCTAAGTCACATGGAAGCTCTCTGGTCTCAAACCGAATTTGGAACTTGGCACATACATATTCATATGTCCACTTCACTTCATTTCATTTAATTCTTTCTTAGCATTTCAGTCTCATATATATACATTTTCTTCTTTTCACTTTGATATCTCACATTCCTTTTTCTTTTTCCATATTCTTAATGCATTCATTTGTAGCGGAATACTAAACATTCATTCACATATATACCACTAATGCTGCAAAATTATTAAACATTAACTCACATGTCTAAAATTCCACTACACAACGGGATTGCTAACAATCATTCACATGTCTAATAATACTAATGCAGTGGAAATGAAATCATTTTAATAATGCATCACCATCTAACAGAAGATGCTAATACTAAACCACAATATGTCCACATCTGTAGTCACATGGTTTTCTAGGTAAATGAATAATTGTATTAATCATCAAAAAAAGATTACAATTCAGTGTATATACATTGTTTCACATCCTTTTCGATTGCATCTTTCAAAATTACAAGGTAATCTGTGGGATACAGTAAAAGCTCATTAGTTCCAGTTGCCATCAAAGCTATAATATCAGCAGGTTGGTTGGTTGGCCTCTCTCCAAACATGTTGAATGTCATATTCCTCAAGATCAGCTAGTAACTTGGAAATCCTTCAACTTAGCAAAAAACATGACTTATAACCATCAAAACTCGTAGGAGCCCAATTGAAAAGGGACAAATTGGAACCTGGCTTTGATACCAAAATTGATGAAGCATAATAGCTAAGAGTCTCAAATAAAACTAAGTGGTGGAAGCGAGAACACACTTTAAACAACTAAGAATTGATCTTTAAAACACTTAAGTAGCCAAATTTTTTAAGAAAGTACAATAAGAATAGAAGAAGAGAATCAAATAAGGAAAAGAAACCCATAAGGGAAATTCTAGAATCTCTAGATAGAAACCCTAAATTACCAAAATACGTCCGATAGTGCATCGGAATTTTACAAAACTTTTCAGATAGTTTCTAACATACATAAGAGTTGTAAGTTCCAAATTTCATGAATTTTTTTGGACAAGTTTTGATTTGCCAAATATATAAAAAACAATCCAATTATTTCTTTTACAGAAAACCCTAAACCAATAAATGGTGTCTTTGGTTCTAGGATGGCAAGGATGAAGGGATAGCAAGGGGAATTTTAGGATTTTTGTAGGGGACTCATAGGGGATCAAAACCCTAAAAAAATTTGAAGAAAATGGATCTTATAGGTATTCTGCTATTGAAATAAGTATTCTGACTGAATTTATTTTTGCTACTGGGACGAATGTCTCTTAGTAATCTATACCAACTGTTTGAGTGTACCATTTGACAACAAAATGTGCCTTGTACCTCTTCACAAAGCAATCAAATTTATATTTGATTGTAAACACCCATTTGCAACCAATTAACTTCTTTCCTCAAGGAAGATTAACTAGCTCCCATTTTTTTTTTCCTAATTCTTTCATATTCTCTTCCATTACATCCTTAAAATTTAAGTTATGAAATAGCCTCAGATACATTACAAGGAACAAAAATAGACAACAAGGCAATCGAAAACTACAGAAGGATGGTGATAATGTATGATATGAGACAAAGTTGGACATAAGGTGTTTAGTACAAATCTTCACACTCTATTGCCGTTACCTTAGGATAGAACCTTTCAAGAAGTGACTTAAGGATCTTCCTAACAATTTTCGAATTCGACACTTCTCCAAGTCCCCACATGGAGTTGACAATGTCTTGGAGCTTTGTATAGAAATTGATGAACTGTTCATCTTCTTCTATTCGAAAGGTTTCAAATCTAAAAGTTAGCATTTGTCACTTTGATAACTTTACAGTACTTGTACCCTCATGTGTTGTCTCTAAGAGATCCCATGCCTCGCTGATAGATTCTAGGATGCATATCCTTCATAATCCATTTGAACTTACGGCACATATAATGACATTTAAAACCTTGCAGTTGGTAGTGTATGCATTTCTTTCGGTTGTGGTTTAATCCTTCTCATCTTTACCTTTGGGTAGGGACCACTCAAAGATAATCGAGTTCCATATCGAAAGATTTTAGGCCTTAAGGTATATCCTCATTCTAGCCTCCCAGTAGGCATAGTTTGATCCGTAAAAATACGAAGCCCTAGCTGTGGACTGGTCTTCATCCTTTGAAGTCAATAGGTAATGTTTGGGTAAACTACGATCTTTAACTCAAGATGTTAAGCCCGTTATAGCAACTTGCTCTGATACTAATTGAAATTACTTGATATGTGCCGATACCAATAGAAATACCTAAGGTTATACCCAACTATATCCTAGAGGGGGGTGACTGGGATATACACTAATTCTTTTTTTTTTTTTTTAAATATTTGTCTTTTAACTAACTAGTCCATTTAGGTCTGATTTCATCCGATTGCTCTACTTAATGATGTTTAATTAACCAAGCTAATTTCTCAAGTTAAATAGCAATATTATAATTTCGAATTCAAACTTGAGATTAGTTTTTGTAACAAAAAATCACCCGAGTCTAATGTGCATCATTCAACGAACACGTTACAATATAAGAATTAAATTATGCATTTACTCAAATAACTCTAACCAAATTTAATGAGATTAATTCAATTCCAGTTGGATTTGATTGTGTTGGATATGCCAATTAATTTCATAATGAATATAATCACACAACCATTAAATTGCACAGGTGTTCAAAGTAGTTTAGCTAACTATGAATAATATTATAGATCACAAGGTTCCGTTGTGCACTATAGTGAACTATAGCAGAGCGGGAATAGGGCTGATAGATTCCCTAATGATCAACAATCACACACATGCAAATTGCATAAGTAAAGCAAAGCAATTGCACATAGAACACTAGCATGTATAGTGGTCCGGCCACCGTCCGGTGCCTATGTCTACTCTAGAAAGCTCTTCACTGAGCTACTTGATTTCTTATTATAGATCCTTGATGAGGACATTGTAGCATAGTGGGATCCACATATAGCCTTGGTGGGGTACATGCATGAAGAGGCACCAAGGAGAGCATGGGAGCACAGTGTGGAGGCTTTGGTTTTGTTTTAGAGTATTAATTTATTTCTTATTTTCATTAAGTATTAGAGTTAGGGATATGATAGGTATTATAGTTTTTTATATAGGGTAGATTTGAGAAGCATTTAATAAAGCCTATTTAAGGCTTAGTCGACCAACCTAAGAGGGTGCACGATTTTGGTTTGTTCTTTTGTTTATTTACTTTCTATTTTATGATGTAAACCAAGAAAAACCCTAGCCAATCATGGCTTCTAAATAAGGGAATTCTCTTCTTTATTTTTTAATGAAATTTTATAAAAAAAATATATGGTTGTTTTATTCACACAAATAGGTGTTTTTTTCTCAAGTTTCTTGATGCCAAGGCTTGCCATGGATGGTGATGTCTATGGAACATGGGGTTGGTGATTTCTTCACAGGTATTTTATTCTTTTAATTTTTTTTCTTTTATCTTCTTTTTTTTCTTTTATTTCCTGGTTTTTTCTTTGTTGTCTAATGCAGACAACATTATGCGACTTATATATGTGTCACCAAACAAGAGAACAAGATTCAAATCTTGTGTTATGTATGGGTTGTTTTAATTATTTAAGCTGTGGGTTAATTTTGTAATAAGGTTAATAGTGCCATAGTTAGTATAGTTTTTTGGGGTTTTAGTTGTAAGCCCGTTTTTCACTTTGGACCAAAATTTTCTTTTTGGCTTGATTTTAATGTCGTTATATAAGTTATTCAGTTACCATTCTAATAAGACCAAGATTGTGCAAATCTAAGGCCATTTGAGAAAGTTATGGCCAAATTACTAAGGGGGTGTCAATAAAAATAGGAATAGTGTTTTTTAGAAAGTCTTAAGTTTGAATAGTTTTAAATTTTAGGAAAACAAGTTTTTTGTTTTAGAAAACTTAGCTAGCAAGTTTAGGATTTTAGAGAGTTCCCAATTTTAGTAAGTTTCATAGACAACCCCACCCCCATAATTTTATGGTGAAAAATAAATAAGTTTTTAAAGATTTGGGTGTTCCTCGGGTGTGACTGTAGCCATGTTCTCCTCTCCAAGGGTTGATGCCATCTCCTAGGTACCCTTATTCTCTCCATGTGGGTTGTACCCTAGTGCACTTGTGAGTATCCACCTCATCCTCTCTTTGTCCAAGGTATCTCTCTTATTTTCTTCTCTTTATACTTCTCTTATTTCCTCTTCTCCTCTCTCTTTCTTTCTCTTTTCTTCTTCTTCTTCCTCTTGAACCTCCATTAAAGTACTTTAAAGTTTTTAAAATTCCGTAATTTAACCCATCAATTCTTGTTGGAATTTAATGATATTTTAACTGTAGAACCTTGAAACACTTCAGAAAAGACCATAAAAATTTCAGAATTTTCTGATGCATCAGAGAGACATTTTGGTAATTTTTAGATTTTTTGTCTAAAATTACGAAAATACCCTTTTGGGCTCTTTTCTTATATATATTTTTTCTTTTTCTGTTCTAACTCCTTATCTTCTTTCTGTGATTTTATTTTCTTATTTTTAAATTTTCGTGGCTAATTGTTTGTTTCTAAATGTTATTCTTGATTTATTTGCTTCTGCATCCTTTAATTTCTTGAAGGCCTTGGAATTATTCTACGACAAAAATTTTGGTATCTTCCCTTTGTACTGCATCACTATTCCACATTCACAAAACCATCCTAATTCTTGTTTTTCTTCATCAATCTTCACTTCTGTCACTTCATACCAATATCATAACCCCATCCGGCCACCCATATCCACTTCCTTTTGGCATTCTTTAACACCCAAACATCTAAACAATCCCTACATCAATCGGCTGATCTAACACCCTAGAAATTTGTTTTAAAAAATTCTATAAAGAAGCCCTACACCCTTGCTACTAGGATTTTCCAGCAACCTATTTTATAAAAAAAATTATTAAGTTTCTTCACTAAGACACCTTGTGGCTACACCTATTCATCATTACCATAGTTAAGATTTTCTAAAATTCAAAACCTGTCTAATTTCATACCTGTGGCCAGATTGTCCTACTGGGTTTGATATCTTACAAAAGAAAACCAAACTTCCACCATTGGTTGAACATAAACTTGCCACCTAGACTCATATGAAATACGGATGAGATCAGAGACGCCATCATTGGGAAAAACGATGCAATAATTTTGGTTAGAGCAAAGCCCAAAATAACATAACCAAATGATTGTTTAGCCAATAATGGATTTTGCGCCACGGAATGGATCGAGGAACTAAGGACGTTTCCAATACCGACAGCAGCTCCCATAAAGCAATTGTAGAAGCTTGGGCACTTATTGATTTTGCACCTTCTAACATCTTGAGTTGAGAATTCTTGTCACGCTTTTCCTTCATGATTTCCTGGATTCCTCATCGATTCTTCCCCACGTTCCTTTTCTCTTGGGCATCTCACTTGGTGGCCAAAAAATGGCAAAAAAAGGTTATGCCAATTCACTTACACCCAAGCCCACTCAGAATGGCTACTGGACAAGGGCAGGGTTGATCCTAACATAACCATATGGTTGGATTTGTAACATTCCCCAATTTTATATAGATCCCTACTACTGTGTAACAAATTCAGCCTACAAGGTGTTTGTGAAAAGGTTTGAGTAGCTGTTGAATTGGTTCTTTATTGTTTGTGCATTGAGGTGTGTTCATTAAAGTGGAGCTTGCCTATTTGATTAGGAGACATTGAATAAATTTTCACCAACATGTGTTTTATTCTTGAAGCATGAGAGCTTGCAGCCTTCTAGGTGTTTAATTAAATGCTTGGAAGCTTATTTATGTAAGAATTGATCTTCTTTAGTGGGTTGCATCGAATTTTGAGCTATTCTTTGATCTATACTGCATCAAATTGGGTATCAGAGCCAGGTTCCAGCTAATTCCATTTAGTTGGAGTCCTTGAAAGCATTGAAAAGGGCCTGATCCTCCTATTACTGACCTTTATTAGTCTCCTGGAGTTACTCGATTTACTGCTGTGGTTACTGGACTTCTACAACATATTTACAAAGGTTTCTTTAATATGTCATGTTGGCTGATTCTTAATCTTTGTGTAAGAAGAACTTTAGCCAATTCCCACTAATGATTCTACCCAGACTTCTATTGACGGAACTCTAGTATTGAGCTGATTGGTACTGTAAGTTACTTGCTGTTTGCTACTGATCGAAGAGCTCATTTGATCTAGAGTTTATTTATTCTTCAATTGCTGCTGGCCAAATTTATAGTGGGGAGATCTTAGTGTATGTTGCTGGCTGCAGATTGATTGACTCATGTTGACCTAGAGGGTGAACACTTGGTATTGGTTGCTATGCAGTGTTTTCAGAATGTATTAAGGGGCTGGTTAGATGCATTGGTTCATTACTAGATTTTGTTGATTTAGTTTTGCTCAATTGTTGTTCTTGTTCACTACTTGCTACTAATGTGTTTAGAGGAATCAATCAATCAATTCTTGAATACAGAAGGCTGGGGATGGTATGCTCACAAGGTGTTTGACAAAAGACTTGAATGCTTGCTGATTTGTACATCTATGTGGGCTGATCTACTGTTATTGTGTTGGCTGATTTGGTTATTATATGTGCTGCATGTTGGTTATTGAAGGAACCACATTGGTTTGGAGGCTGACTATTTGAGTGCCTACTAGGTGTTTGCTAAATATTTAAGGTGTTGAAAGTTATTGGATAGATATATTATGTGAGTGAAGCTGCTCCTTGCCTCCAATCATTCACAGAGCCTCGGATCAAGATTTTCTAAGAGCAGTGGTGGCGTAAGATATTCTTTTGCTTGTTATTTTCTTGTTTCGCCAATGGTTACTACTCTCTTACTAGGATAATGTAAAGACAATGGATTTACAGTTGAACACCATTTTACTTTCCCTCATGGAAAGCTTATTAGGGTCATATTTAGTGATTAGTATGAGGACAACTGCATATCTCCAGGTTTTGCTACTAGACTATCTCGCCATTACAAAGTTGGCTCATTTTGTTATTATAAAGAGGATCATTTTATTGCTTCGTTTGAGATTGGAGAATTTATCGCTGGAAGTATTACTTTGGCAAAAGATTTTTAGAGAATCATCCAGTGATTCTAGCAAAGACATGGTTAAATGGGAAGAGCGCTAATTTCAGGAAGAAATCTAATATTCTTTGGATTTATAATGGTGGAACATGTTATCAGTTCCAAGTTAGACATGTTGATGTGGAATCACTTATTCCAGACTTGTTAGATAAGAAATGATCTGATGATATTATAAGAAGGGCAGGAAGCTTTTCTTCTATATTTGATGACTTTTGAGAAAGAACGAAGAAGATGCAAGCAATCACTGATGAGATCCAACTTTATATCCAAAAGAAGTGTGTGGAACTTATTGACTCCAACCCTACTATTATGGAATATGAAGCTGAACCAACAAATGTGGAAGAAAAGTTTAAGGTGGAAGTTCAGGAAAGTGAAGCTAAGACCACAATTGAGGACTTTAGTGCATAAGAAGTTGATGTGACTAGTGATGTTTAGCGTGATGAGCTAGTCAAGATTGCAGGTGAGTGTCACTTTGCTGTCCCAATTTGTGACCACCCATCTGATGATGTTCTAGTTCCAGTTTAAAGCAAGATTCATCCCATCTTTGCAGACACTTCTGTCCAAGATGTTATGATGATGTTTAAAATTGTTGCTCCAGTTCATATTCCTATAGGAGAGTACTATGAGGTGTTTTCTTTATCGGTTACTTGTCAGATGGATGATGTGGAATATGAGGGTCAACCCTACATCAGACATTTGCAAGAAGACAAGACTATACCATAACTTGGATTTTGGAGGTTTTGGTATATGGATCTGCAATTTGAGTATCCCTATGATGCTAATCATTTCTCTCTACAAAACTCGAAGTCGAGTTTTTTTGAATAAGGGGGATTTGATGAGGACATTGGAGCATAGTGGGACCCACACATGGCCTTGGTGGGGTCCATGCATAAAGAGGCACCAAGGAGAGCATGGGAGCATAGTGTGGAAGCTTTGGTTTTGTTTTAGAGTATTTTAATAGTGATTTTATTAGTTTATTTCTTGTTTTCATTAAGTATTAGAATTACGGATATGATAGGCATTATAGTTTTTTATATAGGGTAAATTTGAGAAGCATCTAATAAAGCCTATTTAAGGCTTGGTCAACCATCCAGAGGGAACATGATTTTGGTTTGTTCTTTCGTTTATTTACTTTCTATTTTATGATGTAAACCAAGAGAAACACTAGCCAATCATGGCTTTTAAAAAGGGGGTTCTCTTCTTTATTTTTTAATGAAGTTTTATAAAAAAATATGGTTGTTTTACTCACACGAGTAATTGTTTTTTCTCAAGCTTCTTGATGCCAAGGATTGCCATGGATGGTGATGTCTATGGAACGTGGGGTTGGTGATTTCATTACAAGTGTCTTATCCCTCTCATCTCTTTTCTTCTATCTTCTTCTTCTTCTTTTTCTTTTATTTCTTGGTTTCTTCTTTGCTGTCCCACAGTCACAAAACCATACTAATACTTGTTTTTCTTCATCCATCTTCACTTCCATCACTTCATACCAATACCATAACCCCATCTGACCACCCATATCCCCTTCCTTTTGTCATTCTTTAATACCCAAACACCTAAACAATCCCTACATCAATCGGCTGATCTAACACCCCAAAAAGTTTTTTGAAAAAATCTATAAAGAAGCCCTACACCCTTGCTGCCAGGATTTTCCAGCAACCTATTTTATAAAATAAAAAATAAAAAAAATCATCAATTTTGTTCACTAATAAACACACTACACCCTGTGGCTACACCTATTCATCATTACCATGGTTTAGACTTTCTAAAATTCAGAACTCATCTAATTTCATACCTATAGCCATATTGTCTTACTGGGGTTTGATATTTTATGAAAGAAAACCAAACTTCCACCACTGGTTGAACATGAACTTGCCACCTAGACCCATACAATATCCTGACATAACCCTATGCTTGGAGTTGAAACATTCCCCAATTTTATATAGATCTCTACTACTGTGTAACAAATTCAGCCTACAAGGTGTTTGTGAAAAGGTTCAAGTAGGTGTTGAGTTGGTTCTTTATTGTTTGCCGGCTATGGATTAAGGTGTACTCATTAAAGTGGAGCCTACCTATTTGATAAGGAGACATTGGATAAATTTTCACCAACATGGGTTTTATTCTTGAAGCATGAGAGTTTGCAGCTTTCTAGGTGTTTGATTAAATGCTTGACAGCTTATTTATGTAAGGATTGATCTTCTTTAGTGGGCTGCATCGAATTTTAGGCTATTCTTTGATCTGTACTGCATCAATGCTATTATAATCTATAGTAGTAAAAATCAAAAACCTTAAACACTTACAAAACCTTTCAAGGAATCTACCCGTTTTGTAAGCTATACACTTCCGGTGGCTCCAGTGGATGTCAAATATACCTCTACTGGCTCCAGCGGAAGTCTTAGCAAGTAACAATGGAATGTTGATGATGGAATTGATGCCTCTTAGTAGGTTGATATACCAATCACATCCAGTTGCTGTGGAGAGCTCTTCTAGATGAAGATTTCAAAGATTTACCTTGTTTTCGGCTCTACTCTTCTAGTTTTCTAGGGTTTTCAAGGTTTGGAAACCCTAAGAATGACTAAAACAAAAGATATACCAATATATATCACACCTCCGTCATATATGAGCTTCTCACAAGACTCTACAAGGTCAGAGAGAAGGAACTCTCAGTAAATCAAGAATTTTTACAATAATCTTCTCTTCCATTCTTGTGATGTTGTTCCCTCTTCTGTTTTTGTTTTCAACGAAATATGATCTTTAAATAGAGTTGAAAACCCTAATTCAAGTCCCTCCAAGGGTCACAAAAGATTTGGAAATATACATGATATTTTCCAAATCTGGACTCTCTGGATTGATCCAGGATTTTTCAAATTCTGTTAGATCAATCTGGGGACCTTTTGGATCAATCCAAAAGTTTTGTCACAGAACCCAATTCTGTTGGATCAATCCAGGAACACTCTGGATTGATACAGACTTTTGAATTTGTCCAGTAAATTGTTGGATTGATCCAAACTTGTCAAAATCAATATGTTTTACAATTTTTGTTCATTTTTTTACCAAGTTTTACCTGTTATGAGTGAGAGCTTACATTCTATGGTTTATAGGTGGTCTTCTACATCCAACCTATGGTTTTGGCTTAGTCCACACTCAATTACCAATTACCTTCTCAATTGTACTATTTTTACCTTTGTGGCTATGATGGTTGGTACTTGATGAGTTGCTTTGAGAGACAACTTGAATTCTTCATGCGGTAGCTTAGTGTCTCTTGATCTTGTGGCTCTTTTTCATTAGGCTTGAATGTTGTTCCTCTTGTTCTTCACCCAGACTTGGATTTACATGACTTGTACATTTACAAATACATAACCATACATGTAGTCCTATACAAGATCTTCTAATTACAGATTCTTTTGACATGGAATTGACAATCACAAAACATAATAGATTAACAATTTGCAACATTAATATCATTATTTAGAGGTTTGTAAGAATCTATAGCGAGTAACCATTGGCACCATCATCTGATTTGGTTTGCTATCAGCCTTCTCCAAATGATATTACATGGCTTAATTCAGTTTCTGCTTGATTCTCTTACCTCTTCAAAGGTGCTAGAATCCTCTTGCCCAATATGCCCAATAAGCAACATTATCCATCCAAAATACCTTAAAACTGCATTGATTCTAGTAAATGTAGGTTGCAAGTAACTAGGAATTTCAGTTCCATTTGTTTGCGGAGTGTGTTAAGGATCAGAATTGGAACTCCAACCCAATTCCAGGAAATGGATTTTAGGCATAAAGTCAGAAATTGGGAAAATTTTGAGGATGTGATTTTTTTCAATTTCTTTCTCTTGGGAATTTATCCCTCTCCCCTGAACTTGGGAGCTCAAATATTTCAGGAATTATTTTCAATTCACTGAACCAAACACACCCCAAAGAATTTGTTGCACTATAGCTTTGCTCTCCCCTCCTTTCCGCCTTTCTTCTCCATAGATCTAATCCCAGTCCACACCTTCGTAGGAACGACATTCAATATAGCTTTTTGGTCCTTAGTCCTTGCATTTTCTGTATTTCTTGTCGTCACCCAATGTCAACATTGTATTCTGACTTTTTATTAAGGCTCCCTCTATTTGCAGAGTTTAGCCCGAAGAAACCTGCCTGGAAACCTACCTTTGAATCCAATTGGAATCAGATTGGAAAGGAAGTATAAGAAAGTAATACTTTCTTTCCAACACGTCTGATGCCACAAGAGGTTGGAAGAAAAATCATTGCTTAATTTCTGAGCAAGGGCATATCTGAATGCCAAGAAAGTTAATGGGAAAAAAGGGCATTTTTTCTCAACAAACATATAATAGAGAGTTATTGATATTTACCACATGATACAAGGTACCAAACCTGATAAAAGAGCAACAATACAATGGATCTCACAACATTTCAGTTATGTTACTAAATATTATATTTAGAAACATAACTGGTTTGGATACATAGACATTAAAAATAAAATTAAATAAAATATATTTCCTGGTAGAACAAATTTACAGAGGTGTGAAAGAACAGACCTGTGTTCTCCCTCTGTCAGAGAATCACTGATCTCTAATCACCATGTTCCCTAGAACATGATCTGTAGCTAGAAGCATTGTAACAGGATATATATGTACATATATATATATATGAAATTAAAAAAGTTTCGCCTTGAAGCATGGCCTTTCAAGCTACAACTATTATCATCGTTCTACAGCACAGTGATCTCGCAGACAATCTAGTACCTTAACCACTACAAAAGGAAAAAATGGCAAGTGATTAAGAAAAAGGAACTTATAGGAGAGAATGATGAGCGTTGCTGGAGGGATGATCACAAGGGTATCGTAGGGCGGAATCTTTTGTAGTATAGCCATGAGTTTTCCTGCATCTGTTTAGACTGGTTTCTGCTCTATGCTTTAATTTATTGTTATAGTCTGTTTCTAGTTACCTGTTAATCTGCAAAACAGAACTGGTATTGCTTACACCCATATCCTCACTTGAGTCTTCTCTTCTCTCAATTTCATAAGCTTCACCTTCAGTTATAGTTTTGTTGAAATCTATTATATCAGCCTTCATGTTTTGCCCTGCCATGAAACATATTATTCTATTACCAGAATTTATTTTCAAATGAACATCAGATTTATTCTTTTGCTTTTAACCTATGATGATAATGTTGTATTTTCAGTAATTCTACAGTCCAATCACGTGCTAGCGCAAGACTCACTGACCGATTTCTGTTGTATCCTTTCGACTTTTGTCATTGCAGGTCTACTGGCATGCTGGATACAGAAACGGAGACCAATCCAATAGACCGGACAGTGGCTCATCTGCTCTTTCACAGGCCTTCAGAATCATCTGCTAGATCATCTGTCCAGGATGGTGAGATGCCAAAATCACCTGTTTCTACTAAGCTTCGAGAACTCCAAACAGAAGGCGTAGGATGCCTATCTCAGAGTTCAACAGAAAAACAAAGCATCTCTCACCAAGGAGCTAAAGAACCTTGCACATCGGCTGAGGCCCAGCAGGAGGATCTGTTTAAAAGCAGCCCTTACATAAAAGCTCCTGAGAATACATCCAATGAACCTGAAAACGGAGTAAAGGAGGTCGAAGCTTCACAATTGAAGAAAATGAATTAAGAACTGTTACAGGTAATTCCTTCATCTCTTCCATTCATGCCCATCTTCCTTTTATTAATCATTATACATATTTTCTGGTAATGTGGAGTTTTCTTTCCTTGTCAGCCAACTCTATGTTGGTCAAGCATGGATTTTGGTTGCTCAAGAATCACTAAACCAAAGGAGTTGTTTGTCTCTATATATGCAGCAAATTGGTGTTTTATGCACATTTTATGTGTATCTTGATCTATCTTCCATCCAAGAGATTCAGTGGTTTCTATCATTTACCATTGCTTATCCTTTCTATACGAGTCACTGGATCACTTCTTATGGATTTGTTGGGAATGATTCTGATCTAGTTCATGACCTATTAGAAGTAGAAGGCATTCTGATGGGATTCTCATGGACAGAAAGAGTCTCTACTTATTGCGTCCTTAGATGCAAAAGGGAGAAAACATCAAACTTAAAAAAGACTTGGCATGTTATATCTGTAAGCAGTACAATTTTTTCTTATTTCTGAACTACTTCTCAACCTTCTGTCAGTAACTAAATGAACGCTTATGGTGAAAACATGCCTAGTTGGATGGGTGCCTTTGTCAGATCATTGGCTTTGTGATTTCTTTGCTAGGAAGGCACCATTCGGTCATCCAAGATTAATGATATGATTAGCAAATATAAGGAATTTTGTTTCAATAAATGGGTATGTTTCTAAATATTCAACTCAACAAAGTTTTCTCCCAACAAGATGGGGTCATCTACACAAATTGTGTTCCCCCGCTCCAGTCTATCTAGGGCTATATCTTCTGTTACTTCACAAACAGTCATGTTTTCCCTCTCTACTTCAACACAAGCCAATTAAGGCCTTCCTCTTATTCTTTTAACAGCTTCAACTTGCAACATCTCACTCCTCATTGGTTTAGTCATCGTTCTTTGTTGCACATGATTGAACTTAGTCGACTTTCATTTTTATCACTTATTGGTGCTATTTCTAAGCTCCCATGACCATGAATGCCTTCATTTCTGATTATATATTTTCTAATCTTCACTCATCCATCTCATCTACATTCATTCAATGGTATATGTTGTTTCTTGGCTATTTAACATTCTGCTCTATAAAGCATGTCTTGTTTGATAACTTTCTTATAAATTTTCCTTTCAATTTTAATGGTATTCTTCTCACACAACACTCTACAAGCACATCTCCTTTTCTCCCACCTTGATCTAATTCTTGATCTAACTCTATGTCCTGCTGCAAAATATTCTGATACGTATCCATTTCCGGTCCACATATTAGCTACAAATTATCCAGTTTAAAATCCGCATCTGATTTGTCTAAGCCAAATACAGATCAATATATATCTGATCCGACTAAATATTCACCTGGTATATATATCCATATGATATTGGACCTGATACAGAATTTTTTTTAAAATAGATTGGATATGGATATGATTCTGTCCAGTCCACATCTTGTCCGTTTGCAGCCCTAATTCTATGAGTGACATCCTCTTCAATCACCCCCTCCTTATGGATTGTTAAATAACAAAAATGCATCTAGTGGGGAAATCCTGTTCAAACTAGTATAACTTAATTCATAATGTTTATTTTTGTTGAGACCTCAAAATTGTCCTTCATGACTTTAGGCACAAAAGGGGAAAAGGCCTTGGTCTGTAAAAAGACCAGTACTACCTGTATGTGGTCATGAAAGGATGATTTTGTCCTTCAATTTTTTTTTTGTCTCAACTGTTTATCATTAGATGGTAATGTAATATAAGGAGGCACACATACAAGGCAGTAGAGCAATTATTTGGTTATTTACTGCTAAGCACTTCTTCGGGGAAGCATGAATGCAAGGCATTTTAATTGCCGCAATTTTAATTGTGTCATGATGAGAAGAAGCTCTACCACATTCGCATTGAGGGCATAGTGCAGTCTAATCCTAGACCATCCTATTCTTTCTTCTCTCTGGATTTTTACAAGAGGGGATTAACACCATACATGGTTCGTTATGGTTTAATCATGACTTTGATGGAAATTTCAACCTTGTGACATATGAAGATTTCATGGGAATTTCACTGAAATGTGCCAAAAAAATCTATGAAAGGGGGGGAAATATGGAAAAACAACAAAATATTTTACGCCTTGTTTGGTTGCCCTGAATTGTATCGAAAAGAAAATCGCACAAGAAAAGGAAAGAACAGAATTATCAGAAAACACATGAGAAAACCAACTTTTCATGGCAACCAGATAGTGATGCGGTGGCATTAACAGGGTTTGAGAAGTTCCAACCTTTGTAGAATCCCAAGATCAAAAACAAATGATGGAAGAAGACGATGTAGTGTTGTCCACAAGATTTTCTTTTTATTTTTCTATTTTAGAAATTATTTTAGTTGTTTTCTTTCTATTTTAGGAAGATTTTAATAATGAGATTGATTTAATAAGGTCACATGAGTCAAGAAGAGGGTTTAAAATTAATTTAAAATAGTTTATGACTATTTTTATGATTTTTTAGGGTTTTTTTTTATTTGTTTTGGGTTTTTTGGGCTTAACCATACATAAGAGTGGTATTTTGGTCCAATTTGATCAAATTCTGAATTTTTTTATTATAAATAAGTCACAAAGATTTCATATACAGTTAGTTAAAGAAAATTTATGAATTAAAGTTGGTTTTTAAAGCCTAAGTTTTTGTTACATCTCTATATCTCTCATGGTTAGGTGAGTTCTTTATCTTCTTCTTATTCTTTCTTCTTCTTTTCTTTTCTCTCTTATGTTTACTTTATTCTTAAATCATTCTTTAAGTATTTTGCAAAAAATTCTATATTTTTTATTTTTAATCTTCTTTACTTACTTTCTTATACAATCTACTTTGTTCTTATACATTATCCCTCACTTCATCCATTTTTTTCTTTTTGTCATTTACATTTTTTTAAATCGTTTTTTTGTTACAAAATTTTTTCCAACAAACTTTTTTTTCTTCTAATTATTCTATCATCTTCCCATAAAAACCTAATTCATTCTAGGTTTAACTTTCCCATAACCCAACACACATAACTATACAAAAATCTCTAATTTTCAACCTTAAAATTTAGGATTTCTTAAAGTTTTCTCAATTCTTGAATCTTTTGCATTTTTTTCTTGATTTCTATTCAATTTCTTTAGATTTTGAGTCTCTTCGATAATTCATTCATTTTTAAATTAGTTTTTTTTTATTAATTTCTTTAAAGATTTGGTTTCTTGAATACGTTCCTTAAATTTTCAGCAGTCTTTAATTTCAAGAAACATTCTTTTAGACTTTTATGGTTAAATAATTCTTGTAGAAATCATTTTCCTTTGGATCCTACATAAGATAGAACCTTAATGAAACTGAAAAAAATGTTAGAATAAATATGATTGCATAAAATTCGAACAATTACAAAATCTTCTTGTATGATAAGAGAGGAATATGAGACTACCATATGCATATTACCAAAAGACGTGGCTCATTCTCACCCACAATGGTTTTTTTTATTTAAATATTTTTAATATGAGATTCGTGTTGGGAGTGGCTTTATTTATTTATTTTCAGTAAGTATAGTAGTGTTGCTCCATGTGGCTATAGTGTTGAGGCTGAAGTTTTTTAAAGTGGATTTACTACAACGAAAAAACGTGCAGTAACCCTCAAGCATAAGTGTTGGGCGAGACATGGCGGAAAGAAAAACAACTAGAAGTGGGTGTAAGGTGTGGTCGTACTTGGCACTTCAAGGGTCGTTGCGTGCTTTCTCGCTTCAGGAAATCTGCTTTGGAAGTTATCAAGTCATAATATATGGTCACTTCTTCAAAAGTCGAATGCACCTTTAACAAGAGTGGATTGTATCCACACCTCTTATCATCTGCTCCTCTTTGCAACTTGTTAGGGGGAGGGCACATCAGCACCGACAAGTGATTTTTACTTTTTTTTTGGGGGGGCGCATTTCACTTGTCGGCGTTGATATATGCCCTCTCCTGACAGGGTGCAGAGGAGCAGATGATAAGAGGAGTGGAGACAATCCACTCTCACCTTTAACAAGGTTTGTGACTCAAAGGACAATAAATAATTAAAAAATATAGATTCCCAACGATGGGAATATGATTTTCTCTAGTCCCAGGAGTTCTATGAAGTGAGTTGATCTTATCAAAATATTTATTAAAATAATTTTTTTGAAGAGTTCCATCAAATGTATTTTGAATTTTGATATTTTCAATCACAAATTATTGAATTATTTTATTAGAATAATGAACTATTCATCTTTTATTAGAATCACAAATGTTAGGTCAATTTTGAGCCACAGTTTTAATGAGGGAAAGGTTCTGAATGGGATAATGTTCTTTTTTTAAGGGAACAAATCTTCTACTCCCAAAAAATGCATATTCTCGTTCTCTCAGTTACAAAGGCTGGGGTGGTTAAACAAGTAGGTCACTTTGTGTCCATCCGCTTAGCTGCTACCTATAGAAAATGTCCAATAAATAAAGTTCTTTTACGGACGTATTATTATAGTTAAAAAACCATCACATTGTGTTCCTAATCTTGTATATCTTTAGTGTCAATACGAGTGGAAAGAGCAGGAAACGGTCTTATGTGACCAATTTGTGATTTGTGCGTGATCTCTTTTTGAATTCGATGTCTATTTTTTGGGCGCCTACTACTTTGATTTGAACACTTTTTTTTTACATGGTGTTAACCCTACACACACCATGTGTCAGCCAATGAAGTGGTCCCACTCATGTTGGTCACAACTCCCACAAAGAGCAAATATAGCCTATCCGTGGATGCCCACGTAGCAATTGTATAGAGAGCACCACGGGCAGGCAGCTGGCATTTAAAGGGTTAGAAGTGTAAAAAAAAAAAAAAAATGGTGCCCAATTAAAAAACATCTAAAAAAGATGACAAATTCAAATGTTCGCCACATATCAGCCCATGTTGATAGACAGCTGATATCCTCTTGCAAAAAAGCGCCTACCATCCACTTGCATCAAGCACTGCATGATTCGTGGCAAAAAAAAAAAAAAAAAAAAAATGAAAAAACACACAACAGAGGATTCTGATGCAAAGAAGTGTTTTTTTTTTTTTTTTTACTTTTTTCATCACATGTTGCACAATGCCTGACGCAAGAGGGTTGCCAAGCCTTTTTTTGCAAGAGGAAATCCATTTGGATGTTGATTGCTACAAAGGCTTTTGGCTACAGAGAATCCCAAGTGTTTGGAAACTGTATATGTGCCCTCAGACCAATGACCCAACTTGTCGAATGCAAGCCATCCTTTGGAGTAGCAGAATCGTTTGTTATGGAGAAAGTGCATCAGTCCCATTAGTATACAACAACAACAAACAGCTTTATCCCAATTATTTGGGGTTGGTTACACGAATTTTGTTCTATCATTCCGTTTTGTTTAGAGTCATATTTGTCATTAAATTACAAGCTGTTATATCTTTCCTTACTAGTTTAACCTAGGCTAATTTTGGTCCTCCTCTATTCTTCACAACACATTCAACTTGCATTGTCTCATTTTTCCTCACTGATACAGTTATTGGTCATCGTTGCACATGTCCAAACCATTTTAATTGACTTTTCTTCATTTTATCGTTTATTGATGTTACACTTAAACTTTCACGAATAAATTCATTCTGAATTTTATTCTTTTTAGTTTTACCATTCATTTATCTCAATATTCTCATTTTATCCACTCATTTTATATACATGTTGTTTCTTATCTGTACAGCATTCAATATAAA
Source organism: Platanus orientalis (assembly GCA_025762735.1). Taxonomy (NCBI): domain Eukaryota; kingdom Viridiplantae; phylum Streptophyta; class Magnoliopsida; order Proteales; family Platanaceae; genus Platanus; species Platanus orientalis. The sequence goes on along the minus strand of JAOXJP010281812.1, from coordinate 6,695 downwards.
GTATAACTGGTCTTATAGAATTTTTCCTTCAATTTTACTTGTATTCATTTATCACGAAACATCCTAGAAACATCTCTCCAACTCAACCATCCTATTCTAATTCCATGAACAACACCATCTACAATATCCCCCTCTTTGTCAATGATTGAACCAAGATAACGAAAACAGTCTCATTAGTATAATCTGTTATAATCATTAATCTGGGCCTAAATCTAGCTGTCCATTGAGGCCAATTACAAGAAACTCCCTGTCATTTGGACGGTTAGGATCGATGCCCACTTGTTTACATTGAATGGTATCACCAATTCAGGTTGGTATTAGATGCAAATGAATTTCGTGCAAATGACACCAAGGGGCTGACGCATCAGCACTGAAAAGTGATTTACACTTTTTAGGGGTACGCTTACCAATTTTTAAGTGCTGATGTGTCCATACCCTGGCACTGTTTGCACCATTTACACGAAATTCATTTGCTCCTAATTTTAACGCACCAATTCACCATCTATATTCTTGAATCGTGAATTCTTGATCATCAAATGGTTGGAGGGCCATTCTAATACCCATTTGCTTTTGGGCATCCTTTGCCTTAAACCAAAATGGTATACCTATTTTATTGTCCAGCCTTCTTTCTCTGCAACTACAGAGGATTAGTATCACACCAAAACAGCAAATGCGGTCCATCTTTATTTCATTTTTCCCGCCCCAAACCCCCTCCCCCCAAAAAATAAAAATAAAAATAAATTTTAAAAAAACAAAAGAAAGGTTCGTATCTCCAAAGGGCTTAGATTACGTGAAAATGAATTTCATGATAACTGTGCAGACTGCAGCAGGGGACTGATGCATCAGCATCGAAAAGTGATTTACACTTTTTGGGGGGCCCTTCTCAGTTTTCGATGCTGATGTGTCCACACCAGGGTGCGGTTTGCACAGTTCTCACGAAATTAGTTTGCACCTACTTTTCTTCCATCTCCGAAACACTAATAAGTGTCTTACCGTGTTCTGCACACAAAGCCAGGGTGCAAAGGATTAAAACTGTAAATATAGTTTTCAAATGAAAAAAAATAAGTATCCATATAAATGGAATATATAGAGTTACAACAGAAAAAATAAAATAAATGTTCATTTTTATTAAAACGGGCACCAAATTAAAAAACCATCACGTGTCAACCTGTGGTAGAGGACATACAAATTCCTGGACTGCCAAATATGTCCCCAAAACCCCCTTTTTTTTTTTTTTTTACAGCAAATGGTCACACAGTGATGTTCACTTCTAGCTAAAATTCCATCACATTGTTTCCTAATCTTATATTTTAGGATCTGCTACACCCAAATTGTTTGTTCCCCTCAGGCTGACATGTGATTTTTTTAAAAAAATTGGTGCCTCTTTTAACTAGGGAACAAATTTTCATTTAAACATGAATTATAAACCCCATTTTTATGGGTATCAATTTTTTTCATTAGAAAGTTGTTTGTACAGTTTTACCCCTATACACCTCACTTTCCATGTGTGAGGACACAGAAGACAGACAAATTAGGTGTAGCAGATCCTTTCCCAAAAATCTCAGCACAAGTGGAAAGGGTGACCACTTGTGATGTGTACCACAGACCAACACACAATGTGTTTTTGAATTTGATGCTTCTTTTTGGGTATCGACTTATTGATTTGAATACCTTTTTTATTTTTTACACGGTGTTGACCTTATTATACACACCACATGTCAATCTATAGTTTGATCATATTGGTCATAAAATATTTGTTCCCGCATAGAACAAAGAGAACCTAAACTTAGAGGTGTGCATGGATTGGGCCGATGTAGGCCCAGGGCTCAGCCCACTATAGTAATTTCGGGTTCGGACCCAAATATTTTTAGAAACCTTAAACCCAAGCCTAGTCTTAATTATTTTATCAAGCTTAATCCAAAGCCCAAACTTTTTCTAAAAAAATACAATATTTGATAAGAATTGAACTCACAATCTCCACTATTATGAACTAACTAACCAATTAACTTATTGATGTAAACTTGTTAATTTCATATATAAATATATTTGTATATATATGAGATTGTTTTTGAATTTGATGTTTCCTTTTTAACACCTACTTTTTCATCTCAACTCTTTTTTGGACATTTTAACCCTCAACACAACACGTGTCAACTTTTAATTCATCATGTACACTAAAGACACTTTTTCACTGAATATTTTCTTATATATATATATATATATATATATATATATATGGGCCAAGGTAAGCTAAGAGTCCAACCCTAATAAAGTTCGGGTCTTCAACTAGGGCCCATGCCCTTATCGGGCCTAATTCGGACCGGGCTTTTTCGAACCAAAATTCAGGTTGGGCAGGACCGGGCTCAGGCTAACCCGAGCCCGCCCATGCTCAGCCTTACCTAAACCTGATGTTAGCTAACTCCTGATGCCCATGTAGCGATCACCACGGGCTGGCGTGTGGCAATTACATGGACCAATTCAATTGTTAGCCAAGTAGCAACCCATGTTGATCACTACAAGGCTTTTAGTTATAGAATTCTGAGTGATAAACAAAACGAAATAGATGTTCTGTTTAGGATTCGGTGTCCAGGACACCAGGTGACTTCACATGGAATAGAGTGGGCAGAGGTTTAGATGAAATTTTAAAATCCCAGTCATTTTATACCAGATGAAGTCACCTGGTGCCTACACACCATCCTGAACAGGAAATTTGCTCCCTAAACAAAATTGTCGGAAGCCTCTCTTTTAGTGTCATACCAATTTCAATGAACTCCTTGTCATTCAGACGATTAGGATGGATCGTGATGTCATATTCATCAAATGGCTGGAGTAACTCCACACGGTCTAACTTTAGGAATAGACCAATCTAATAATACCCTTTGGCTTTTGGGCTTCCTTTGCCCTAAACCAAAAAGGTATCCCTACTTTATTGTCCAGACTTATTCCTCTACAACTCAAACAATCGGTATCAAGGCAAACATCAAATTCCATCCACCTTTGAGAGTTATAGAATGCTTTAGAGAGTTCTAGAAGGTTCTAGAATAATATATAAAATTTTATATGTTTAAGAAGAGTTCCAGAACAAATTATATGTTTCTAGAGAACTTTAGAGGTTTCTAGAAAGTTTTAAGGGGTACAAGAAGTTCAAAAGAAAAATAGGAAAAGTGTTGGAGTTTCTAAAAGGAATCTAGAGTGTTCCATTTGAGGTGGGATGAGAAGTCTAAAAGGATCTAGAATAATGTTTTGACATTTTAATAATCCTAAGACACCAAAGAAGGTATGGAGGTCTATATAAAAGGAGAACCCTTCATTTGCAAACAATTCAAGAAATTCTTAATTTTTGAAACCATTCTAATAAGTGAGCAACAAGAATACAAGCGTACATTAATGAATCCATGTATATTGATTGAAAGAAAAAAACAGAGCAAATATTTTCAACTTTGAAATTGCTGGGCCTGTCTTAGTCAACGTTTGATAGGCATCGAATGCCTATAGAGAGGGCAAGATTTCTTGTGGATGCAACTGGGATGAAATTTGTACAAACAACCCATCATTCTCCCTTGGTCTCCAATGTTATTCTCTTCAAAACAAACTCCACAAACCATCCCATTTTCCTCAATATAATCTCAAGTTCGATCTTCATCATGACTGATTCGTAGCTTGCATTCCAACTGATCGCAATCTCGCCAACTTCATGGCTCTTTCTTTTAACTGGGAAAATTGCAATTCTTCGTTACCCAAATTCGCACAATGATTTGATTGAAATCCGCTGTTCGAAGTTGAAGCGTCATCTCCATGCGCCAATTTATTAAGACTGCGTTTGGCAGCCACATGTAATGTAATCATTTCATTTGAGTTTCTCAAGGCATTTATAGCCATGAGATGATTGTTTCATAATGAACTCATTCAAATGTTTACTGATTTGTTAACTACAATTATAAATGAAGTCATCTTAGGTTTTTTGTGAAAAGAAATGATTTATGTTATCAAGCACAGATGGCTGCAAATCTGAATGAGTTCATTATAAACCATGCCGCTGTGGCTACAAATGCCTTGAAAAACTCAATGAAATTATTACATTACAGGTGGCTGCTAAACAGGCTCTAAGAATATTTACATTCTGTTGCGATTTGAAACTCGTTGTCATCCATTATGGGCAGCCACGAAGAGGATATAAATTACCAGGGAATGAGGTGGAAAAAGAGAGTAGCGAGTATAGAAAGCAGAGAAAATCCCAGTTAGAAGTTGAATTAGAAAGTCTTCGTGGCGTATAAAATCCTCACTGTTATAGTGTATATGGTGAATAATAAAATGACACATATTGTGTTCAGGGTTCAAAAGAGTGTTTAGGTGTAAAAAAAAAAAAAAAAAAAAAAAAAAATAGAACACAAGTTCAAAAACACATCATGTGTAAATCAATGGCACCCCTATATAGGCATGCGTCAACACAGACAATCATTCTCCTATTCAAATCAGGAAACTGCTTCATAACATGCAGATTCAGAACATGTTAAAAGTGGGGAGGATTTTATATGCCGACCCCTAACCTCCACCAGCATCCGCCGATGATCAAGCGGGCAGGAGCATCAGGGTCGAAAGAGATTTTCACTTTTTGGGGTGTGTGTAAACCACTTCTGATGCTGATGTGGTCGCCCCTTGACCTAGGCATTATCTATGCTCGGTGTAGAAAAGCCTCCCTGACACTACAGACACTTTATCATCATAGAACATTTTCTTCCTTTGAGTAAGGAGAATTGTATAGGGCTGCCTGGCTTGACTAATGGCCTGAAAATCCCAGGCCATGTTGAGGCCGGATCTAGTTTAAGCAGGGACAGTTGCTCAGGCAAACCCTGACCCGCCTCATATATGTATCAAAATAATGAGTCTTGGGTTGGCGCAAGTTCCAGCTCTGTTAAATTCTATAAGGTTATCAGGTCTCGATGTCTGAGATTTTTCTGGGCTTGCGACTGCTCTGAGCTCGTAACAGGCAATGATCCCCCTTGACTCAGGCCTACTAAATCCTAGCCCACATCTACACCCCTAATGATTAGACATTTACTGGACACTTATCAGGCGAACTGGGAATGTTTCAAAATTTTAATTAAAAGACTGAAAATATGTAAGTACATTAAACATAAACTATCCCTAGACGATCTGATATCATTTTGTAGATTTTGACAAAATCTTTCAAACTTGTTTTTGATAGGTAAAAGATAAAATTTATTAACAAAATAATATCACATTTTTATTAACTGAAGATTATCATAATTGAATTATCCCTATGCAAAATTGTTAATTGTGATCCAAGCAAAGGGCATAAAAAAAAAAAAAAATTTAAATAAAAAAAAAGAGTGGGTTTTATCATGTTGTCTACAAACCATAGACAATGACAGCTTTAAGGATGAAAGAAATTGAGAATACTAGTTGTAGTCAATACCAATATGGAGAGTGGGAATTAATGAATCCGGATGCAAGAGAGGCTTCATCTTGCATCGAGGAAGATGCCAAGAGGGGCAAGAAAAGGTTAGGTTTATCACATGGCCCGAAATCATCTGCGGCACCCTCCTTGATGGGACACTCAGAGAGGGAAAATCAAAAACCTCCAAAAATTGAATTGATCCCCCCTCCATTGAGTGTCCCATCAGGGGGGTGGCGCAGATGATATCACCCCTCATCACATGTAACATCCTGCTCGATGCAAGATGGAGACTCTTGTTTTTGCAGTAGAGGATTCAGAGTCAAACTCGGTGGGTGGTCCAAAGATGAGACATGTGATAACCTATAGGTCCCCTACATGAAATCACATCACATTTAAAGATGAGACATGTGATAACTTACTTTTTATTTTTTGTGGTGAAATAGGGAACTTTTGTATTGATGTGTGCGTATTCATCTACAGGGTCAAGATAAAATAGAACTTAGCTTCACAACCACGACAACAAACCAAGAGCATTAACCACGATATTACTTCTTTTTTTCCCCTCTTGTGAGGTTGATAGATAATGAAAGAGGCTACAATCAAACAATTATCGCTATATGCAACTAAGATCAAAGATTCAATTTCAGGGGCTTCTGCATATCGGCCAACAAGTCTTAAAAGTCCAGACTACAGAGCATCTATTTTATCCGAACTCCGAAAAGAATATTCCAAAATCATGGTATTGCTGTGGAAGACTACCCTTTAACAAAGTGAGGGTGCTTTTGACTTTTCACTACTGATTGGTAGATTGTAGATCCTATGCAGAAACCACTGGATTGGTATAATTTTTCGTGGAGAATAAACTAAGGTCTACGGCCATGGTTATACCCCGACCCTCTTGCAATGTCTACAATTCTTAGTTACATGGACTCACTCTATTCTACCAATTCAACCCAACTATCTATATTTATAGATAATAAAATGTTTGATCCTCTCACTAAAGCCTATTAAGGGGCTTGAATCATCTCGAGATATCACTCCATTACCAATCAATGTATGACACGATGCTTGGCAAAGGGTGTTTGGTTTAATACATATAAGTCTAAGGAGAGCATTGCAGTAAATATACAATAATTAAGTACATTTGTATTTATTAATACATCCTTTGTCCGACATGTTGCCACGTCTGAGGCAGAGAATGGTTATATATATATATATATATATATATATATATATATATATATATAGAGAGAGAGAGAGAGAGAGAGAGAGAGAG
>JAOXJP010281782.1:0-19435 GCA_025762735.1 Platanus orientalis | reverse complement strand
TCCTGATTTGGAGGTTTGGAGAATATTCTGGCTCCATATGAGCAAAATGCAGCTAAACAACTTTTTAACCTCTTGGGGAAGATTTGAGATTTCATAGAGATTTGAGATTTCAAAGTTCTTTTCTTAGACCTAGAGATTTAAATCTAAGGTTGAGGCCGAGATATGGTGATCGACCTTTCTGGATTCAAAGATCGGATAAAATTTTGAGAGCTCTTTCAAGGGTCATTTCTTGGTCAGCGTTATCATAAGTTGAAAAATTGGTTCTTTCTATTCTCGTGTAGTATCTACTCTATGATGAGTTTCTTAGAATTAAGGGAAGCAGGGATGCATAGGATCTGAAATTACACCATTCGGATAATGAGAGAATATTCGGAGACCCTTTGAGGGTCTAGGGGTAAATTCTCTGAGGTGAAAAAGGTAAAATGGTAATTTTTTGCTTGAGGGTAAAAAAAAATGAAAATGAAAAATCTTCACCCATGATGCTTCACAACAAGAAGGCTTATATAGGAGAGAGAAATTCAATGATTTGAGTGGTAGCTAATGAGTTCTAAGCATTTAAAGTCAAAAGGGTAAAATAGTAATTTTTTCACCTGTGATGCTTTATTGAAGAAAGACTTATAGAAGATGGAAAACTTACTAATAACATGGATGGAGTTCTTAAATGTGGACCCTCAAAGTCCTGTTGATGCTTTTGTGAGAGATTAGGGTTTGAGTTGAAATGGTGTATTTAGGTTGTAATGAGGTGCTTTGACTTGTTCATTCATGATTGGAGTATCTAGAAAGACTTCTTTGGGAATGCCTAACCTCCTACAGTCCAGCTTTACTCTTCCTAAACCAAGGGTTCTCAGAGTCTTGATGCCTAAAAGTTGTCATGTTGTCTTTATGCTATTAAGTGACCCGAATCAAAATTTGGGTGCTGACAAGTGCTGATTAGGCAGGCAATGTGGATGATCAGAAAAGAATGAGTGGTGATTGATTTTATGTAGGCAATTGTCTAGTCTCATGGTATATAGGCTATGGAACGATATTGACATGGAGATTCCGAGGAGTTGGGGCTATATATCTATTTCAATCAATTTTCAAAGATGATTGTCATTGTATATAAGCTATGGAACCATATCAACATTTGTCTATATCTGGGTAGACAATCTACTATGTCAATGGTTTCAGCCATTTCTAGTGAGGCAAGACCTAGAGTCCCTCACCGAACCTGTAGTGGCCTAAGTAGGGCATGTCAAGAAGTTTTTAGGCTTATTCTGAAAGACATGGAGATCACGAAGGATCGATGCTACATACCTGTTTCAACCAATTTTCAAAGGCGGTTGTCATGATATATAGGCTATAGAATGATGTTGACACTTGCCTATACCCAAAAGGCAATCTGTCATGTTAATGGTTGCGGTTATTTTTTGGTGAGGCAACCTAAAGTCCCTCACGGAGCCTACGGTGACCTGAGTAGAGCATATTAGGAAGTTTTGGGGCTTAACTCTAAAAGCCATAAAGATCTCTAGAGATCGGTGCTACGTATTTGTGTTTTGTCATGTTACACAGGCAATGGAACGATGGTCGACATTTGCCTATGCTTAGTAGGCAATCTATGATGTCAAAATTTAGCCTTTTCTATGAGCGAGAGTCCTTAGTGAACCTTTACGAGGCCTGATCTTTAAGGTAAAAAATGATCAATGCATCATCTTTGATCATACATTATCATAAGAATGGACTTTGCTAGGGGTGATGACTCATCATCTAATGCTTTGTCGATGGAGTGGTCTTCAAATTTCAGGTGCTTGCCATATGAATGGACTTTGCTACGGGTGATGACTTATCACCTCATTGATTTGCCAACGGTGCGGACTTCAAGTTTCAGGTGCTTGCTAGTTCATGTTAGGGGATTTACAAGGTTTTACTTCAAACTTATGAGGATCTTTTGGGGATCTATGTTATTTTAAAGGGACCTTTACCCAATTTCATTGCTGAGGGGGCCAGGGCCTAAATTCCTTAAAGGGTGGCGGCCCACACTTCATTGCAGAGGGGCCAATGCCTAAATTCCTTAAGGGGTAGTAGCCCACACTTCATGGCAGAGGGGCCAAGGCCTAAATTCCTTAAGGGTGATGGCCCACACTTCATTACAGAGGGGCCAAGGTCTAAATTCCTTAGGGGCAGCGGTCCACGCTTCATTGGTCAAGGCCCAAATTCCTTAGGGGCGACAGCCCACACTTCATTGCAGAGGGGCTAAGGCCCAAATTCCTTAAGGGCAGCGGCCTATATTTCATTGCATAGGGGCTAAGGCCCAAATTCCTTAGGGGCGGTGGTCCACACTTCATTGTAGAGGGGCCAAGGCCTAAATTCCTTATGGGCGGTGGCCCATATTTTATTGCAAAGGGGTCAAGGCCCAAATTCCTTATTTAGGGGCCATGACCCAATCTCATTTGCTTAGGGCCTATACCCAATTTCATTGCTTAAGGACCACGGCCCAATCTCACTGCTCAAGGGCCACGGCCCAATCTCATTGCTTAGGGGCCATGGCCCAATCTCATTTGCTTGGGGCCTATGCCCAATTTCATTGCTTAAGGGCCATGACCCAACTTCATTTGCTCAGGGGCCATGACCCAATCTCATTGCTCAAGGGCCATGGCCCAATTTCATTTTCTCGGGGCCACGACCCAATTTCATTGCTCAGGGGCCATGTCCCAACTTCATTCCTCAGGGTTCGTGGCCCAAATTCCATTTGCTTGGGGCCCATGCCCCTATTTTCTTGTTAATAGGTGATGTATCAATCTTTTGTTTTAAGATTGGTATTGGATGAGACTTTGTTTGACATTTTTAGAGATGATGTACCATCTCTAGTTTTGTTTGGCCGTGAATGGCACTTTACTGGATGATGTTTCATCTTAATTTTTATTGGGAGGTGACGGGTCATCTCCAATCACAATTGAAGGAAGATGGTGCATTATCTTCGCTTTCCCTTGAGAAGATGATGTATCATCTCCAGCTTTGCATGGCCGTGAATGGCACTTTTACTGGAGATGATGCTTCATCTTGATTTTTATTGGGAGGTGACAGGTCATCTCCAATCACAATTAATGGGAGACGATGCATCGTCTCCGCTCTTCTTGAGAAGATGATAAAGCATGGCCATGAATGGCACTTTACTGGGGATGATATTTCATCTTAATTTTGTTTTGATTGCTCCTTGATCCCAGAGTTGCTGACAGGTGCATAGAAGACTTTTGTAGTGAGACTGAAGATGCTTTGAATGGTTGACAATGCTGTTTGATTGATGATCAAGCTTTGAAGCCTGGATTGGCTAGACCTTGTATTTGCACTTGCTTTTGAATGAGCTTTTGAAAATTCATTTTCTGAAATCTACCATTAACTTTAAAAAAAATTTGAGCCCCTCAGGGTTCTTGAACATTACAGATGACCTGTTGCATTACTCCTAAATACATAAGGTCATGTTTTAATATGCTATGTTGTCATGCCTAGTCTGGGTGAGGCATGAAAGGTTTTGCAAGTTCTAGATACTAAATGTGCTTCTCTTGAGAGAATGAGATTGCAGGCTTATGTTTGAGGTCTTTCTTCTTGCTTTGTCAGGAGGTGATTTTTGAAGATGTGTGCTCATGACTTGACTGGCTTGACTTGACTCAGGGTGCCATTTCTGGTTTTCACCCTAAGTGTTGACTTAATTTTGCTCGCTTTTTGCTCCTATTAACCAGGATTAGATCAGAGTGCCATTTCTGGTTTCACCCTGAGCTTATAAAATTTCTTTTGTCTTTGTTCCTTTTTTTCCCCTATACTCAAACAGGTCTGGGATTTTTGGAAGGTGACTGGACGAGGTATATGCTCTTGTTCAAAAGTTGGTTGAATGCTTGACTTGTGTATTGTGGACTTCTGGTTAGAATTTCTTGCAGTGTTAAGAGGTTTGAATAGATGTTTTGCTGAATGAATGGTTTATTGAATAATGTCAAGGTTAAAAAACTGAGGGGCTCAGTTTATTGAACATTATAGATGACTTTTAAAAAAAAAATTGAATGTACTCCATTCATATCATTTGAACCTGACCCACTTGTTGAATGCTGTGGCCATACACCTCTGATAGGCTTGCCCATTTCTCATTGCAAGCAGTCATTTTTCATCAATAAGGTTCACTTGATCATGTCGAACCTGTGCCCATGTTGACTTTGGAATCTTTGCCTCGGCTAGGACTCAGAGACATGGAATTTCAACTTCAATGGGTAGGACTGCCTCCATGCAATAGATTTGTGAATAGGGAGTTGCCCCTGTTGAAGTGTGAATTGAAGTTCTATAGGCCATTAGTGCATAGGGTAGCACTTCATGCCAGTTGGAGTAATTAGCAGTCATTTTTTGTAAGATCTTCTTAAGGTTCTTGTTGGCTGCTTTTACTACTCCATTCATCTATGGTCTATATGGAGAGGATCGATGGTGGTGAATCTTAAACTTCATGCAGAGTAGTTCAAGATCTTTTCCCACAAAATTAGTTGCATTGTCAGTGATGATTTTGCAGGGAACACCATATCTCCAGATGATGTCTCTTCGTATAAATCAGGTTGTGTTCTTCATTGTGACTGCTGCTAGAGACACGGCTTTGACCCATTTAGTGAAGTAATCGATAGTCACGATGATGTACAGATGTCCATTGGTTGCCTTCTGAGGCATGGGTCTTACCACATCGATTCCCCACATGGAGAATGGAAGGTGGTGCTTTGATGATGTTGGCATAAGACTGACAAGTGTGGCACTTCTTTACATGTTGACAGCAATCTGTTTCCATAGTTAACCAATAGTACCCCAGTTTGAGGATCTTCTTCGCAAGCATGAGCCTATTCATGTGCGGGCCGCACTCTCCTCCATGGAGATCTTTAATGATGGTGGAGGCTTCTGTCTTATCCACACATCTCAAGAGAACATGATGTGGGGACTTCTTGTATAGGGTCCCTCCTTGTAGCACAAATTGAGCTGCTAATCTCCGCAGAGCACGTTGATCATTCTTGGAGGCCGTAGATGGCAGAGTTTGGTCTTCTAAATAATTCTTGATGTCGAGGAACCATGGCTCCTTGTTCAAATTAGTAGTTATGATCTGGAGGCAATAGGCTAACTCATTCCTCTGCTCAATCTCGATTGGTGTCATGTTTGCCCCTTGAGGGATGTCAATCATTAAAGCCAGTGTGGCTAATGCATCTGCAAAGTTGCTCATTCTTCTGCCAATGTAGTCGAAAGTTAGATATTCAAAGCTCCTGGACAGAATCTGTAGACATTCATGGTAGTCTAAGAATTTCTCCTCCTGAATGAACCAATTTTCGATTGCTTGGAAGATGACAAGTGCTGAGTCTCCATAGACTTCTAGTTCATCAATGCCAATGTCAATGGCTGCCTTTAAACCTATGATGCAAGCTTCAGACTCGGTTATATTATTGGTGCATTGAAAGTGTAGCCTTGCGGCGATCGGAATGAGGACACCTGTAGGGGAGATGAGCATGGCTCTAATCCCGCAGCCCAATTGATTGACAGCTCCGTCAAAGTACATTTTCCATCTAGTAACCTTGCTTGATTCAACTTCAATACAAAGTATCTGCTCGTTTGGGAAGTCAAATTTTAGGGATGAAGGTTCTTCTGCTAGTGCATCTGCCAAGAAATTGGCTATGGCTTGCCCCTTGATGGCTTTCTATTAGACATAAGTGATGTCAAATTCAAATAGCATCATGAGCCATTGGGCAGTCCTTCCTGTGGTTGCTGGTTTGTCGAATAAGTATTTGATGGGATTTATCCGAGAAATCCAGAACACTTTGTATGATAGGAAATAATGCATGAGCCTCTTGGTGATATAGACAAGGGAAATGCAGGTCTTCTCTAGAGGGGTATATCTGGTTTCATAGTCGATGAAACGCTTGCTCAGATAGTAGATAGCTTATTCCTTTTTCCCTGTCTTGTCATGCTGTCCTTGTACACATCCCATGAAACAGTCATGTATAGTCAGATACAGGATCAATGGGCGGTCTGGCTCTAGGGATACTAACACAGGTGGGCTTAGCAGATAGTCTTTGATTTTGTTGAATGCAGCTTGACAATTGCCATTCCACCGGGTTGGAACATTCTTCCTCAATAGTTTGAACAAGGGCTCATAGATAGGGGTGAGCTGGGCAATGAAACGACTGATGTATTGAACATGGCCTAAGAAGCTGAGTACATCTTTATTTGTCTGAGGTGTAGGCATTTTGATGATCACTTTGGCTTGATGATCACTGATGATGAAGCCTAGCAACTTCCCCAGGGAGGCTCTAAAGATGCACTTGTTTGGGTTCAGTTTTAGTCTGTACTTTCTTAGTCGGATGAACAACTTTCGTAGATGTGTTAGATGATCTTCTTTGTGACGGGATTTGACAATCATGTTGTCAACATAGACTTCCATCTCTTTGTTGATCATATCATGGAAGAGGGCAACCATGGCTCGCTGATACGTTGCCCCTGTATTCTTGAGACCGAAGGGCATTACTTTGTAACAAAATGTGCCCCAAGGGGTTGTGAAAGCCATCTTCTCTCAGTCTTCTACCGACATCTTGATCTGATTGTAGCCTGAGAATCCATCTATGAAAGACATCATCTTGTGTCTGGCAGTATTGTCAATGAGTACATCAATGTGGGGTAAGAGGAAGTCATCTTTGGGACTAGCTTTGTTCAGGTCTCTGTAATCTATGCACATTCAGACCTTGCCGTCCTTCTTGGGTATATGGACGATGTTGGCTAACCATTGGGGGTATTGGATAGACAAAAGAAAGCCTGCATCTAGTTGCTTTTGGATTTCATCTTTGAGGGCTAGGGACCATTCTGGTCTTAGACGCTTAGGCTTTTGCTTGATGGGATGGATGTTTGGGTTCGTGGGAAGCTTATGGGTGACAAGGTCTGTGTCCAGACCAGGCATGTCTGCATAAGTCCATGCAAAAATGTCTATGTATTCTCTGAGTAAGTTCAATAGGGCATGCCCTAGATCTGAAGTGCTGGGGGTCCCAATTTTCACAACTCTAAGCAGGGTTTCCGACCCAAGATTGACTTCTTGAAGGTTGTCCACTGATGCAAGATTTTGATTCTCTTGGCACTCAAAGGCCTTGATCACCTCTTTTGGCATTAATTTGTCATCATTCCATTCTTCTTGATCCTGTTTTATGAAAGAAAGTTTTCTTAGTATTAATTTGCATGAAAGGGGAATTTTATATCCAAGAAAAGCAATTGGACTTGGAATCAACTCCAAGTTGCCTATAAGGGTAAAGAAAAAGAAAATACTTTTTCAGAAAGTGATTGGACCTAAAGCTGCATCTCAGGTTGTCTACGTACCCCTTACAAGTGCATTGGTCAAATGCTTCAACAATTCAGGAGTTATTAGGGATCAAGTCTATGTAGTTCTTATAACAAAAGGAAGAAAAAACAAAAGATAAAGAAAACTTTTGAAAACTTGAAGTTGAGTGGTGAATAGTAGGCTCTTCCAGGCCTCTCTTCTCAGCCAGTCAATCCATCACCTGGTCTTCATCCCCCGCGGCTGTGAAGTCGGCTAGTTGGGTCTGCTCTACGGCTTCCTTGGGTACCCATGTCTCCAGCACATGGACCTGGTCAGGGTTAAGCTCATCTAGGTCTAACTCTCCGCTTATGATAGCTGCTTACAGCGCTTTCATGACATCGTTTTGGAGGGAGGGTAGACTTAGAGGAGCAAGGTTGTCCTCCCTATTTTTTGAGGTGTTGGGGTTTGAACATTCCCCAATCTCAGGGACAGATGGCTCATAGCTGGGCATGTGGGTATATGGGATAGTCTCAAGGTGGTAGGTAGGATGTTGATTGGTGACTAGAGGTGGGATTACGACTGGTTCCATTGGGATCTATTATGTGCTGGGATTAGATGGTGCTGTTAGGATTGGTGCTTTAGTTGTTAAGGGGGTACAGATTTTGGGTGATTAAGAAGCTGGTATAAAATGCTGTGCGGCCTTATGGTCAGCTCTCTTCTTCTTGTTTCTCCTGAGTAGATGATTGATCAGCGGTTTGAATCCTAGGCCTGCCTTGACGGTACTCTGATGGCCTTGACTGGGGTTTTTCTTCCTTCGGAGTGCTTGCCTAGACCTTTGTTTGGATTAAACTTCATCTTGGCCATCATGTTGAATTTTGGTGGACGTATTTCAGCCTTCCTCTTTAGTTCCACCATTTCTTTCTCTGTATGCACAACCTCAAACTGATACAAGGTGAAGGTGTTTGGGGCCTATAGGCTCCAGACTCCTAGTATCTTCTGTTCTGTCATCGTGATGACATCTGTATCAGTCGATAATGTAATGACCTCGTCATTGATGATAAATTTGACCTTCTGGTGGAGAGTGGATGGGATAGCACCTGCTTGATGTATCCATGGTCTACCCAACAACATTGTGAAGGAGGATGGTATGTTCAGTACCTAGAATTAAATTTGGAACATTCTCCCTTCTATTACCAGGGGAATGAACACTTCTCCTTGGTCATGACTCACTGAGTTGTCGAAGGCCCTAATATCACATGGGATAGGTTTTACACAATCTGAGGGAACTCCGAGTCTGTCCAATGTATCCTTGGTACAAATGTTTAAAGCTGACCCATTGTCTACCAAGATAAGTGGAATGCATATGTCTGAATGACGAGCTGTGATGTAGATGGCTCTATTGTGCACATTGTCTCCTTCAGGGATCTCATCCTCAAAAAATGTGATGACTCTTAGTGTTGATACCCTTGCCACCATATTCTCCAATCTGTCAGGCGTGATCGAGGCGTCCATAAAGGACTTTCTGAATATACTCATGAATCTCTCTCGGTGTTGCTCTGAAGTTAGTAAGAGCCCAAGATTGAGACCTGTGAAGGTGTCTTGGACAGTTGCTCAATTAGGAACAGGTGAGACTTTCGAATAGCTGCTTCAAAAATCTCATTCTCTTTCCTCTCTTTTGTTTCCCTAGTTTTCTTTTGTACCTCTGTCTCTCCTTCTTCTTCTTCTGTCATATTTTCTTTCCCTTTACCCTAGGGATGTAGATATGTGACTGGTTTGGAGATTTTGTCGGATCGGGTAATAAAGGTTGTGAGCTCATCCAGCTCATCTTGGGAAAGCTGGGGGTCTGCCACTTCTCCAACTAGGTAGCCTAGTGGGGCTCTGTTTAGCAGATATTGGATACTGGTTGGTGGGGGAATATGGGTGATTTGTGAAGGGGATGGAAGGTTGGTGAGCTGGGCATATAATGATGGTGGTGGGATGATATAGGGTGATGAAAAAGGGTCATGAGTTGCTGAACCTTCCCCATATACATTGATGCCAGGGGGAAGAACTGTAACTGGGCTATCTATAGCTGTGTCCCACCTGAGTAAGTGCTCATACCCAGGGAGGGGAATAGGCTCAGGAAAATACCTGTCTAGGGTGGACACATGATTAGTGTCGGGTAGCAAGATGACTTTTTTGGGTTATGAAATTTTGGTAATGAAGCTGGCCGGGTTGAATTGGGTGTTAGTAGTACCTATCATTTTGACCCCTTTTAGTGACTGGTGGTCGGGGAGTGGATTTTGGATGATGTTGGCATTTAATGGGGGATTGGTGGGTGTAGGGCCAAATGAAACCTTACCCTCATCGATCAAGTCTTGTATGTCATGCTTTAATCAAAAGCACCTAACGAGGGTATGCCCTGGAGTTTGATGCTACTCACAATGCTCCACTTGGTTATAGTGGTAGGGCAAAGGGTAAGGTGGGGTCTAGGGTCAAGCAATTGCATTAACTTCTTGATAAGGTACTCCATGATGTACTTGTATGAGTAGGGCAGAGGGGTGAACTTTCTCTTCTTCTTTTCTTCCCCGGGTGCACCCGGGTATCTTGGTGGGTAAAACTGCTGGGTCTGGGAAGGAATGATATTCATAGCTGTGGGATAACTCTGAGTCGGTTGCAGCAAGGGAAGAACATGACCGCTGTTCTGGTTAGGCCGAGGGGCTTCTATGGCATGTACAAGGTTTGCTTCAGGCCGAGTAACAACTGCTTTCTTTGGTATGGTTTTGGAGGGACCAAGATGGGTGAGTGGTGCATCTTATACCAAGCCTGCCTTGATGCCCAATTCTACTTTGGAAGCTTTATTGACCACTTCGGTAAAATTGGTTTATGACACAGTTAGGAGCATCAGTTGGTAGATAGGACCCAATGTCCTCATGAAGGTAGATATCATATCCTCCTCCGACATAGGGTGTTTAAGGTTAGATGTTTTCAGCCTCCATCTGTAGGCGAAGTCCCTGATGCTCTCACCAGTGGTGGGTCTCATACTTTCCACTTCTTCTCTGGTAGGTAGTAACTCTAGATTGAACCTATAATGGTTGAGGAATGACTTTGTCAATGCGTTCCAGGTACTAACATTGCTCTTCTCTTAGTTTGCCAACCATTTCCCTGCGTTCTTCTCAAGGCTATGACCAAACATCTGGACCAGAATACGCTCATCTTGCCCCCATTGGAACATGACATTACAGTACATACGCAGATGCATCCGAGAGCAGCTGGTGCCATCATACTTCTCAACATGTGGCATCTAGAAATTTGGTTGTAGCGCATCCCTAGGGTAGATACAGAGATCCTGAAAATCCATAGAGATGGGGACCTGCCCTGCCTTCTTCATTTTTAACTCTATCGCCAGCTTGACTATTTGGGCACTGGTTTCATCTTTGTCCTTTCCCTTCCTGCTCGATGTGACTGGCTCATATTGCTCTTCCCAATCGATGGTGGCTCAACGTTCTGGTTGTATATGGACAGTCGTGGTTCAAAGCGGCACCATGACATAGATGAGACCTTGAGTCTAAGACGGGCCATGTGGTAGAAACTGCTCGGCCATACTGGGAGGTGGTGGTGGCTCAGATGTCGTGCCTTAGCCGAGTGGCCCTCCTTCTTTTACCAAATATCTGAACATCAACTTCTCAAACTCAGTGAGACTAAGGACTTGAGGTTGCCCTTAGGTGTTGGGTTGGCTAAGAGGTGGTAGAGACATTTGAGGTAATGAGGAGGGTTGACCAGTTTCAGGGATGGATGTCTAACTGCCGGGATCTGAAGTCTCCCATGAGTCGCTCCACCTCAGATTTGAATCCTTGTGGGAGGGTATTTTCTGGCACGGTCCTCACAAGAGGCTGATTTCCGATAGATGCCTGTGGGAGGGCAAGAGGTGTAGTGCTTGCCATAGATGGAGATGTTGACTTGTCCCCCATTGCTTTTCTTTGTTGTGCCTCTTTCTGCTTTTGTAATCGAGTCTCTAGGGCAGCAATTGTAGCTTGCTGAGCTAGATTTGGAAGAAAAGAAACTCATTGTTATTACTTTACGGGGTTTATCTTTTATGTTCATTCACAGTTGGTAGCTAGGTGTTTTACAAGTGCATATGTCATACAGGTGAACTCATGTCCTTTAATGAACTACAAGATTTTGAAAACAAAAGGTTTGTATTGTATATATATTGGAAATGATTACAAAAGGAGGGGGTACTTGCCCCAATACATCAAAATACAAAATATCATACGAGTCTAAAGATCAGGCACCGTTGCGGGTGGCGGAGGTGGTGTTGGTTCATAACCTAAGGAGAAGATTTGCTTCCTTAGCTTACAAACTCATAACTGTGTCCATTGATCTTGTATGAAAGCCATGGTATTACTGTGCCTCATCTCGAGTCCCAAGTCCTCATGGGAGTTCCTACTATCGTTGAGCTCACTTTTCAAGGAGTGAATGAGCTCTGCCTATGTTCCATTCCAATGCTGGGCACATTCACGTGAGACCTCGGCCTCTGCTCGCAAAAGTACTTTAGCTTCTAGGGCAACTTTGGTTTGGGCATGTGTTGCCCGTTCCTCGGTTAAGTTTGGCACTACTTGCTCTTACTCTTCCTGAGTGTGAGAAGGCTTTGTGTGTGAAGACAATAATTCAGTGCACCGTCTCTTGTTTGAATAGGTAGATGCTAATGGAGCAACAAGTTGTGCGAGAGGCCTATGTAAAAGCCATTGCTCGTATGCTGGTGTCATAGCCTGTGTCTTTGCGGATACTAGCTGTGGGTGTCCTGAGACTCTTGTATGCAAGTTGTCCCATAGAGTAGCTAATATAGACATTATGTGATTGGAGGTGCAATGATCGAGTTTGTAAGTATCTTCAAAGACCGTAGGAAAGTCGAAGAGATCTTGCCCGAGTGCAAATTGTCGAAAGACTCGTATGGGTATATAGGGAGTGCTTCGGTAGACTCTTGTGATAACCATGTATATGCGGTCCTTAATAACAAGAAGTGAGTAGCGTGCCTTGTGCCATTTAAGGTGCCAGATAATCTGTTCAGGGAGCATGGAGGCCAACATGTTCTGATAGCTTACGGTGTTTGTTCTATTTGGCAAGGGCCTAGTCCTTATGTGGATCTGTGTTGGAGTCAGATCTTGTGGTATATAAGTTGGGAAGGATGCTCGGATGGATAGATTCTCTCGTAACCAAGCTTGCAAGAATGTTGGGCAACCGTACAATCAACCTTTGGGATGTCAAGCACAATATGAGAGACTGGAGATAGTCTCTGAGATGATCATGGGTGCGAGTGTCTTCTTCTGTAGATGTAGGTCCAAGATATTGAGCAAGACGCCATTGATGTGATGGTGGTTGTGTGATAGCAAGAGTTGCCCAAGGGCAACTAAGGTGAATGCTTTGAATTTGACCGGATTGGCGAAGTCACCAATTTTCTTCCAACCCATTCCTGTAAGAGGTTGAAAGGGCAGTGTAAGTATTCTCCCATAGCTTCCTTAGGGAGGGAAGTTTTGGAGATTTCCAGTGTGTGGAAGTCTCTCAAATAGCTTGGTTTGTGAACTGGGATTATGGCATTGACGCCGAGGCAATGTTCCCAGTCTAGGAAGGATTCGAGTTCTTCGATAGTGGGTGAAAGCTCTTGTTCTTTGAAGCGGAAAACCATGGATGTGGGATCCCAAAAGGATATGGCAGCCTTTATCAATGGCCAATCCAAATTGATCTGGGCCAGGGCCAATGTTGCCCTTAAACGGCTTTGATTTTTTCAAATTTTCATTTCCTTGGGGGGAAGGGCAATTAGGGTATTTGTAAAGTTTGTGGAGGTGGTAGAGTATGCATCCAATTGAACTGGTTTGTGGGCCATACCTGTGAGCATAAGCACGAGCACAGGGTTAAAAATGTCATTTTGTAATGAAAAACAACATTCTGCAGAATTTAAGCCTAACGCCTTTTTTTAGCCTCGACGCTATGTAAAACAGGCGTTGAAAACAATTACCATACAAAATGACCCACGACTTGTCTTTTGTCCTTTTGGGTCTCCTTTGCCATTTTCTATTACAAAACAGTGGAGAGGGGCCCACTTGTTGTTCCTTTCAATTTCTTTTCAACTTTTGATAAAAAAAGCCATTTCTTTTTGTCTTTCTTTTGATGACATTGGATCAAGCGGGGCCAAGCCGTCACTTTCCTCTCCTTTCAACCCAAGAAAAAGCACTGTGGAAGCACCCAGTTAAAGATGAGGTAAAGTTGTGATTTTAATTTTGAATATTCCTTGGATTTTGATCCATTTTAGTTTAAGTTCATTGTGGTAGGTTCACAATGTGTTTACTTTGATTTTAGAATGATTTAGATTAGGATTTCAAGCATTCTAAATGGTTTTTAAATTCCTTTAATGCCTGAAAATTACCACCCTAAGTTACAGGCATAACGCCTGTTTTTTTTTTTAAAGAACAGGCATTGATAAAATAGGTGTTGTGTTGGAAATCTGGCAGCAGGTTAAAAAACTAGTGCCAGGAAGGAAAACTAGCATCAGATTAAAAAATTGGCATCAAGAGAGAAAACTGGCATCAGGAAGGAAAACAGGAGTTAGGCCTGAGACCCAGTTTTGGGAATTTGATGTTTTCTTGCTTTTTTGATTGATTCTTGTTCTTTTTGCTCCCCAACACTATCCTAACATATTTTAGCTTGTTTTTCTTGCAGGCTAGGGAAAGGGTGCAACACCACGGCTCATGGTCCAGGGTCTTGCGGTTATGGGGCCAGATGTGCCCAAATGTGCAGGGTATGGGGAGGGCCCTGGGATTCGACCGTTTCTTGACCCTCCCTATGGTGCCGGCTGACAAGGCCTTGCTGATGTCAGTCGCAGAGAGATGGTCTCCCATTACGAGGACTTTTTATCTCCCAGCAGAGGAGATCCGGGTGCCCCTAATGGACCTCTTCATGTTGATGGGCTTATCCATGGGTGGGACACCTCCACCGAGTTTAGATGACTTTGACCCTACACTCGTGGCTCGCTGCATTGGGCCACAGCTCGTGGTTTATTACAAGGGCACCAAGGGTGTCATTCCTTCTTAGTTTGAGGAGGAGTATGTCTGGGCTATGGATGCTAGCTCGGACGTGGAGAAGGCTCAGTCCAGGCGGGCCTTTCTTCTGTACATGCTGATCTGCTCCATCTTCTGCGGGAAGAGTGACTAGATTTACTTCTACTTGCTGCCAGCATTGGAGGATTTGGCTCTTGTGGTTCATGTAGTTGGGGTAAATCCGCCCTCGGGTGGATGTACCTCAATATGAGCGAGATTTCTACTAGCTAGAGCCCCCTGCCTTTGTGGGCCTGTGCTTCCTCTGGGAGGTATGTATATTTTATTTAGCATTTAAATTTGTTGTGTGTCTCATTATTACTTTTTTTTTATATGTGTTTATTCTGTTTATTTTACAGGTGTGGTGCTATGAGCATTTTCCCGCCTTAGCCCTGAGGTGGAGGGGCGAGGAGGTGTTTCACTTCCCTTGTGTGACGAGATGGAAGGGCACCCTTCCTAAAACCCAGAAGGTGATCTTGACCATCTGACGTGAGCTAGACTCGCTCGCGACAGACCAGGTAAATACATAACACTCAGTTTAGTTGTTAACTTGTTTTGTAAATCATTTTCTCTAAATCTATTGTGTTTGTGCAGATTACATGGCGCCCATGGGCTCGCTGGGCCTTGGCGGCTGACGATGTCCCAGACCAGGACACCCCTTGAGACTGGTCTTGCCAGAGGGTGGTCTTATTGGCCCTGGGCGAGGTTACCATGTACCTCGACGAGAGGTGCTGGTGGCAGGTGGGGGGAGGCGCCGAGGTGTTTGTGGTGCCACACCCCCCTCCACTGGTGATAAAGACTGAGGGGGCCGCCAACCTCGGAGATGAGGGCATTGCTACCTCTGAGTTCCTAGATTGGGCCAGAGATTATTTTGAGTGGTGGGCCACTCAATGCTATGAGCCTTTGGGAGGGCTTGTAGAGCCCCCAGTAAGTGCATTTTGATTTTATTTATTTTGAAAAGTATTAATGTTTTATCTTGAGGATTTTGATAGTGTTTGCTTTTGATTTGGACAGGCTACTGTTGCCTAGCCACCTCCCGCTTGATGAGGGAGGAAGAGGAGGGCTCCACCAGTAGAGCCAGATGTGTTGGGCTTAGTGCCCAAGGTGGTGGCCAGTCTAAGGGATGAGGCCGGCGAGCTGCCTTTGCTCGAGGCAGAGCTCCCAGAGGGTTGGGTACGCCCTGCTGGTGTGACTCAGGTATGTTATTGGTTAACTCTTTTTGTAATTTTTACTTCCTTTCTTTTAACATTGTGTACTTATATAGGTCTCGAGGGAGGTGTATCTAGGTGCCCTCCGTAGGTTGGCTAGATGCTTTGCCCTAGTTAGGCAGAGACACCAAGCTCACCTGACTGAGGTGGAGGCTTTGAGGGCCGCCCACCGGCTAAGGTTGAGGAGGTACTTATATCACCATTTATTGCTTATTTTTTGTTAATAAGCTTTTAAAGATTTTGACATTGGGTTTTTGGCTGTGCAGTTGCAGAGACAGATCCCCATTCCAGGGGACATGGGAGGTGATGGTGGAGACATCGAGATGCCCCACGTTGAGCCCGAGGTGGAGGGACCAGGGGGAGATCGGGTCGAGGGAGAGCAAACTACAGGAGAGTCTGAGGCTGGTGGGGTTGAGCATTGGCCTCCCCCACAGACCGTGGAGAGGGCAGTTGCTACTATGAGTGGGTCGACTACCGCCGTGTCTTTAGGAGACGCGGTAGTTCTTCCTAGGAGAGGTCGGTTCTACAGACATGTGAAGCAGGGAGCGAGGAGAGAGACATTCAGGCTGAGGATGGCTGATCTGATAGCCAATCCCCCTTCAGAGGATGATGAGGATTAGAGATGATCGGATGTATATATATATTTTTTGATGATGTATTTACACATTTCATTTGATGGATGGGTTGAGTAGATTCACCCAGGATGGCTTTGTACAGTTTTGAGATTTTTATTTTTTGTTGACTTTTGAAAGATCTTGTAATTCAGATTGGATGTATACATTTCAGTTATTTGAGGATGGATTTTATTCATTTTCTTTGCTTTTATGGTTTGATTAAATTGTTGAATGTTTACGCAATTTGTGCTATCGCATTACATATATTAAGCAAAAGGGGTGAAAAATATTCAAATGTAGATAAGAAGGTAAAATCTAGACCTAATGATCTAAAATAAATAAATTTGGACTAATTTTGTAAACTCAGACATGAATTTCTGGTTCAATTTTAATCAATCATGCAAGCACCAAAATCATGGCAAACAGACCTAAAGCTAGACCTCTAAGCTATTGAGTGTAGCCTAATAACTCTAACATGAAAATGACTAAATATGCATGTTTCTTTTGAGATTGTACAAGACAGAGTGTACCAATCTAAACACCTCCCCGAAAAAGATTGGATCTTGGGATGATAACTGGCTAGGGTAACTCGGAATGACCGTGCTGACAAAAGCAGCAACTGCTCAGACATTGTTCCCATCCTATGTCGGTCCATTGGTAGGTAATGACCTAGATAGGGTAAAATGATAGTGATGTATTGGTGTAGTGTCGTGTGCTAAGACTCATTTTGTGAAAAATGGAAAATAACAGAGATGTGTTGTATACAAGTTGTTTAGATGTGAATTTTGATCCTACTAACTAATTCAAGCTGCCCTAAAGCTATGTAAACATGTTATCTATCCTATGCATGGCAATTTGGAGTGAATGTTAAAGATGGAGTGTGATCCTAACTAACTAATGGAGTGAGCTAAGTCTAATCCAAAGCAAATAGTCATGTGAGAAAGCAAGTAGACATGTGAGCAATGTAGACATGTGATTAGGCAAGTAATAAACATAAATGAAAGACCCACACATGTGGAGATTAAACCTGTCCCCAGCAGAGTCGCCATTCTGTGGACATCGAGGGGGGGAAGAGGTCCACTTTGCGTGGCGATTGTGTGTTCTCGCGTCGCTGTGGTGATATCTTTAGGGCCTATGAACAGTACCTCCTCTTGAAGGAGGGGTTCGGGCTTTGATTTGGAGTCACCACCAACTCGGGGTTAACCGACTGAGTTGGACGTTGGTTATTCTTTCTGGGGAAAGAAGGAGTACTAGACCCGAAGGTCTAGGGGTTTGACTCTTTAGTACTGGTTTGAGTTCCTGAGATTAGGGTAAGTGGTTTGGTTGCATTTGAGGAAGGTGTTAGGCACCCCAAATACCCACCTTTTTAGGGCGGCTTCTCCTATTCACATGGGTCTTTGGATTTATATTCATAATCATGCTTTGTTAATTATAACTTTGAGTGTTTAAAGTATTTTTATGTGAATTAGGGGTTTGCTAGAATTTCCTCAGGCCTAACCCCTGTTTTAGCTCTCAACGCCTATTGTCCCAATGCCTGAATTTTAATTCAGGGTGAAAACAGGCATCAACCTATGAACAGTCCACAAACTGTTCTTGATTTTGACCTTTTTTTCTATAAAAGACCCCTCAAGGTTCTGGTCTTTAAAGGGGAACCCCTCTAAATGGCTTGCTGTTAGCACTTTTAGGGTTTGGAATCAACCCTATGAAAAGGAGGAGAAAAGAAGAAAGATAAATTTTTCGGCATTAAAGGCCTAACGCCTGTTTTTCATCTCAACGCCTGTTTTCCATACGCCTGAATTTAATTTAGGATGATAATAGGCATTGGAAAACCTGATCAAGTAGGCACTTCAATGCCATTATTTAAGGTGTTTGGAGGGTTCCAACACTGTGGGACCCTGAGTTAGGGAAAGGGGAGGTCTTCTAGGGTTTCACTGTGTAACCCTAGAGGTCTTGGGCTTAGGCCAAATGGAGATATGATCTCCCAAAGTGGGCCACTCAGTCATCTGTCACAGGCCTAACGCCTGTTTTTTGGTTTGACGCCTGTTTTCTCAACGCCTAAATTTTAATTCAGGGGAAAAATAGGCATTGGGTATAAAACTAGTAGCCTTTTAGGGTTTTTGGGCCACCCAAGTGGGGCCTAGAAGGGGGGGTTTTCCTGGGTCTTAGTACTAACCCTAGGGCAGACTTAGTACTTAACTAATTTTGAAAAAGGTGATTTTTAATATCTAGGCCTGACACTTGAAATCCATCCCAATGTCAGAATTTCTCTCCAACGCCTGATTAATAAAATCATGCATTGGAAAAAAGCCAGGGCCCACAAAGGTGCTGGTGCACAGGGATGGGTCTCATGTGCTAGAATAGGCCTTGGGATAGGTTCTGGGATAATCAGGGCTCCCTAGGGTGGGTCCCAGATCTCAACGCCTGATTTTATCCCTAACACCTATTTTCTCAATGTTTGTTTCTTAATTTACAAAAATAAACAAGCGTTAGTTGCTGGGAGAAAATCTAGCAACTATTGTTCTCGATTTTAGAGCCCTTAGGGTTTTGCAAAAATCCTAAAATTAAGCATGTTTATGACAGACATATAGAGGAATAACATATAAAAAATTGAGTTCAAAATCATGCATGGTTTATCAAAAACAAAAACCATAAATATTCCTACAAATTAGATTTCAAAAGACCCAGTTTTTTGGGTCTATTTGGGGGGCCATTTGAAGGCCTTCCATAGGATAAAAGATTACCAAATTAAATACGGAACTACCTCTATATGTCTATTACAACATAGTCAAAATTTGGCTCAAGAGGCCTTGTACAAAGTTTAAATGAAATTCGGCAATAAAACTAGTAAAAAATAAGAGTAAGACAGAGGTTCAACAACCTTTACCTTGTACCCGATTTTGAGCAAAGCTCCAGCATAAATTATACAACCTAACAGTATTCATTTGACATGGATTGGAGTATAGAACATGAAAATAAGCAAGGGTTAGGCTTACCTTGCCAAGGGTTGGGGTAGATCTAGGGTGTTTCTTCTTCTTCTTCCTCTTTTGCTCTTTAGATTAGGGTTTGTAGTTGCCAACCTTGTTCACCACGAAATTTGGGCTATTTATAGCCCCAATTTAGTGGAATGGATGGTGAGATTAGAGATAGAGATGGAGGGGATCAAGGGTGGAGATGATCTTTATCTTAGATTTAGTGTAGGGCTAGGATTTAATCTAAAATCTAATGGGTGGAAGGCTAGGATTAAAGCATGTGGAA
>JAOXJP010281771.1:0-19438 GCA_025762735.1 Platanus orientalis | reverse complement strand
CAGAGCGGAATGGCGTAACAGGATTCATGTAGCCGACCCCAAATAGTTGGGATAAGGCTGTTTTTTGTTGTTGTTGTTACCAAATTCTAAATTTCCCATTTATCTATCGCCTTGTGTGTGTGCGTTTGTGGTAGTAAAGAAACGATGCTAGGGTAGCTAGTACCAATTGAAGTCTTGATATTGTGAGAACAAGGGAGACCTTGACTTCTTAAATAGCATCTTGTATAATGTTATAGGTGAGCCAGCAAGAGTAGTGCACTCTTCCTTGTTCTCATGTAAATTTTGGCAAGGGATGTCTGGTGACTCTGTTTTTCTGATTTTTCTTTTTTGTTTATTGCAGGCTTCTACTGGTGGCAAATGCCGGGGACTGTCGGGCTGTTCTCTGCCGGAAAGGAGAAGCAATTGACATGTCTCAAGACCACAAGCCCATCTACCCATCAGAACGCAGGCGTGTTGAGGAGTTGGGTGGGTATATTGATGATGGGTATCTCAACGGTGTACTCTCTGTCACCCGAGCCTTGGGAGACTGGGATTTGAAGTTACCCCGGGGTTCTCCCTCACCTCTCATTGCAGAACCGGAGTTCCAGCAGGTGATTCTTACAGAAGATGATGAATTTCTCATCATTGGGTGTGATGGGATCTGGGATGTTATGTCAAGCCAGTATGCAGTGAGCATTGTCCGACGAGGGCTCCGACGGCATGATGACCCAGAGCGGTGTGCCAGGGACCTGGTCATGGAGGCGCTCAGCCTCAACACTTTCGACAACCTTACTGTCATTGTTGTCTGCTTCTCTTCACCTGACCATCAGCTGGAGTCATCACCACCTCAACAACGGAGACTAAGGTGCTGCAGCCTATCTGCAGAGGCCATGTGTAGCCTGAAGAGCTTGCTGGAAGGCAATGGCGGGTGTTGATTGTAAACATAACTTGTGTCCACTAAAATTTGCTGGAGGGGAAGGGGCTGGGAACATTCTGTTTGTGGCTGCTTCAGATACAAGGGTTAGAAAAAGCAGCTAGCAGTTTTGTAGGAGTGGATGGGCGATATGGGTTGGATATTGTGGTCTGTCTGTGGTGGCTTATGTACTTGTATGTGGAGAGAATTGCCAAAATTGGTCATTTAAATGTTCTATCGACATTATTTAGATGAGATTGGGTTAGGCATTATAGAGCCTCCATCTATGGTTTTTAACCATTTCGTCTGTTTATATACATGTAGTTTCTTGTTTCCATTACCATCTATAAGAGCCCAACCAGCTTCAATATTTTTTTTTCATTTTTTTTTTTTTTAACTCCAATGTATTGGTGGGTGAGTTTGTTTAACAACACACGCACTATGTAGTTTATCTGGGAAAATGAGTTAAGAGATTTCAAATAACAAGTTGGTTTTATGAGCTGGACCACCCATTTAGAATTCTGTGTCTCCCCAAGGGCACCAAAATTAGGCACAATTGTTCGGATTAGGGGAGCTGCTGCATTTGGAAATCACGTCTATTATTTCTGATATCTGGGGACAGATTGGATTGGCAGCATCATAATCCCTCGAGACTGCGAAATGAGAGTTGGTATCTTAAAAGAATTTGACGCCCTTACTAAATGTCAGCCAATCCTGCCTCTCTTGGTGGCACTTCAATGCAAACCATTAGTTTGGTTCCAATCACAACCCATTAGGGTGGGGTTTGATCGATGACTTGGATAACCAATGCCAACCAACCAGTGTCCGACAAATATATAATTAACATACAAAATGTTACTTATGATGTGATGGCCTTGGCGCTTTCTCGTCGCTGCCCATGTTTCATGATTTAAGAACATTTTTCTAACTGTGGTAAGACTTAAATTCAATCCTTGCCACACCCACTCTAGTATGGCTTTTAGCTATCATGTACTATAATCCATGCATAACCTTTCCAAGCTTAATCCAACCGGAGTCCACATGACCCAACTCAGATTGGGAAACAGTTCAGAAAATTAAAGTCAAATTTCCTGATTTGATCAAAATGCATGTTTAGTATTCAGTTTTTAGATTTGGGATTGGGACACAGTTTAGAAAATTAAAGTCAAATTTCCTGATTTGATCAATATGCGTGTACAGGGCTTGTGGGATCGGCTTATCTCATGTGAACCCTGTGTCATTTTATACCAGGGCGGGAGTTCACATAGGTTGGTCTGGTTGTGTTCAAGAACTATAGTTTCAACACACCGCCAAGCCCTGTACATGGCACACACGTTAAAACCTTTTGAGCAGGGCGATTATTTTCACTTGAAGGATGGGCTACTCAAGAGAACGTTTCATGTGGCAAGCAAACACAAAGTCAAATTTGATTAAAACATCATCATACACACCCACAAACACGCAGGCTCTCACACTCTACATGATTGTTCAATTTGGCACTTCCACTCTCCAGCTTAGGCATGTATACATGGGCGTCTATTTGCCGTAAGGCCACACATAATGTTAGCTATACTTATTTTTCTGCACTAACTCTATTAAGACCACACAGCTTCATTGTTTTTCCTAAACCAACTTTAAAGCAATTTCTTCACTTCAATGTCATGAGTTCATTATATTATTGAAAATGTCGTTCTATAATTCACATCTGGAGCCGATTCTCATGATGAAATTTCCATTAGAGGAAGGCAGAGACTTTGCTTTCCTCCAAAGGAACGCTAGCAAGGGTGACTTCATGAACAGATTACAAGATGGATAGGTTCCCATACCACATAATATAGAGGCACTGGTTTGGATGCATCAGCCCATAACCCTGAAAATGCTTGAGAAAATATACAAGGGAAATAAAATGAATCTGAGTAAAGATAATCAGTATGATGGTACCAATCAGAAAATATCCTGTACAAGTATACCGTACGAACACCAAGTTCAAATAGAATAAAATAAAAAGAAAAAAAGAGAACCATCTGCCAAGAAAAACCTGTGTCTGGAAAAGAATTGATGATATTCTAGTTCTAAGCCCCGCTCTGAGTGGAGAATTGAGGTAACCGACCAAGTGGAATAATGAGATCCCTCAGAGTCTCATACTCTTCCCCGCTTACTTGAGCACCATCCAGCACCTTCTCCACAAAAAGAAAGACAAAAACACTACAATAAGAAACGAGAAAAGAAGCATTCGCCTTGTACAACCCAGAGCAAGAAATAAAAGATAAAATAAAATAAATACATCAGGTACCAACATCACTGTCAATTCACAAGGTTCTTGCAATCCATCTCATGCCGTCAGCTATAGGAATTGATACAGATGCTTAAGGGTCAAACGGTTTGGGGTCAATGATGCGAACCATGTGTATTCAACAGGAGCAGGTTTATAGAAGATATCAGACCTGAGGTGTATGTGGACATTTTGTCTTCATGTAATGTATACCAATGCAATATAGTGAAGGAATGTAACATAACTATGTCCATAACAAAAACACAACACTTTGAAAAGAGGCCTATGCCCTCAGTTTACATATAAATATGATTCAGAATGAATGTAGGTATGGTGCTGTGACTGTTGTCAAACTACCAACCATAAGAGTGGAATCCACAGACACCTTTATATGCCCTCCCAATCAAACGGTTAACAACCACAATAGCACCTGCACATGCTTTCTGAATCACTGCCATTTTACATAAAATGTATAACAATATTATGCAGATAGTATGTCATACTAATGAGCAATTCAGCACAAAATTCTGTTGGCAGCTTTCACGTATATCAATAACTCTTGCAAAAATTCTGCTTAGCCCCTGTTCATGTGCCTATTCTCTGGCCTAGAGAAACCCTCTCGCCTTCTCCATTCAAAATCTCACAAGTGCTCCCTTATAGTATCTGAAGATAGTAACAAATCGGATCCAACTAATACTTGACAGGAAGTGCTGCTGGTTAGGTTATACTGATATAATTTAGACTCTCACTACCTTCAATCCTCTTCCAGCACCAAGCCATGACCAGGTGGATTGTCTTAGGAAGCCAAGATAAAGATCTCAGCAATTTGGAAGCCAATGTGTAGGTCTCGGTGCTCTTAGCGATGCCAATGATTGAGAAACAATTGCATATTTTTTCCAGGAAACCTATAGATTCAAGGCTTATAAGGTAACAGCATCTTCTAGACAGAGTAACTACCATATTTAAACAATCACTACAGCTACTATACATGAATGGAGTCAGGAGCAGCATCCAATGGGTGCCACCAAGATCCCCTACATAAAAAATCTGGATATCGCCATAGGCAATAGCAGCGTGTCTGTGTCTAAAGAATACCACAACCGATACAGGGTCAAATATTTAGAATTCCATACTAGAAAGTGAAAAACATTGTACTGGAAATCTAAGATGCCAAGGTATGGATATGGACTCTGATATGTGAAACAAGATACAACTCTCCAATTTCCTGAAATCCAGTACAGAGATTAGGTGTGAGCATCCCATCCAATATAACAAAACCATATGCCTTCACTTTTAGCTTTCTAAGCCAAGTAAAATTTTATAATATCTCAGATGAGCATGTAAAAATGGATGAGTTGCAACCTAGAAAGGATAAATTCAGAAATAAATAAATTCGAGGTAACTTATGGATGGTAGATAAAATAAGGAAGTTATTTAGATGGTTCAGTCATGTGCAACAAAGGCCACCAGTAAGTGCACCGTTAAGAAGTGAAAAGGGGCAACTTGAAAGCATTAAAAGGAGAAGAGAAGGCCAATAATGACACAGGTTGAAGTAGTGAGAAAAGACATAAGTGCTTATAATTTAACAAAACAGAAGGCCCCGGATAGAGTGAAAGTGCCAAACAGGATTTGAACCACAAGCAGTTAGGATAAGGGTTTTTGAGATCAGTCAGTCTCCTTTTTAATACTTAGATCATGACATATTTAATGAAATTTTCCGTATATATCTAACGAACTCCAAAATTGTATTCCTAACATTCAATATCCAGTAAAAGCTTTAGTATTGCACTTAGTCAATATGGGCACACCATGTTAGGCCTGAAAAAAGTGATTTCTTTTTTTGTAAGGTGGTTCTCTCACCTGCCCCTGTTCAGGGAGTTGGAAGACTACGAATGGTTCTTAAAATGGGACAATATTGTCTTCTTGTAAAGGTTGTATAGGTGGCATGTCTCGTGCTACCCTAGGCTGTATGGTCCTTTTATTTTCAATAAATTATCTTACCTTACCAATCAAAAAAAATTGGCACACCTAGCATGTTAAATTCTCAGGATATCATAGCTAAAAATTATAAACCCACATCTTATACTATAAATTACATCATGGATTAAGCCCATCATAAATACAACAAAGTAACTTATTTATTATAATTAGGTCAAAGTTTTCACCCCAAAAAAATGAGGCCCAAGTTAGCATTCTGCTCCAATTCACCTTCTTGAAGTCTACAACAGTGATAAATAACCACCAAATGGGATGATAATACTTTTAAGAAATCAAATTCAGATATAAAACGTTAAGCAACACATAAAGCCGCATATCCAATGAAACCAAAAATGCCGTGTCCCAGTCCCTTTCTCGTTTAGTTGCAGAAAATTCAATCATAATTAAGAGACAAGCAAATATCAAGACACGTATGAGCAGTTGGTGTAGAGGCCAACCCGAATATATTTATTTGACTAAAATGAACAGAAATTAAAAGATTCAGCTGAGTGGCGTGTTGACGTAAATTAACCAACTCTCCCAAAACCTTAAGGTGTTAGGAGATACACAAACTAATATGCTTCAACACCCCTCCTCAGGAGGAACACTGTTCTCTCCTGGGAACACACTTGGGGAGCAACGCACAAGTCCACACATGCGCACAACACTACATCCAAGAAAATACTTCCACTGGGATTCAAACTCACAACTAAACCTGCTCTGATACCATGTTGACAGTAAATTAACCAACTCTCCCAAAACCTTAAGGTGTTTGGAGATGCACAAATTAATATACTTCAACATGGCAGTCGATCTGTCACCATTCCAGAGAGGCTCCACCATCCACAAAGTGAATCACAAGACCTGAGTTGCTTTATTCTCTACCCTTTATTTTTGTACATCAGTACAACAAGGTACCTGTAGTGCAAAACTCAAGACTTGTGAAGGTAGATGGCAGATTCACTTTAAATGGGTAGAGCTCAATCCATCTCAAGTGAATACTCAAATTTTATTAAAAAATGAGTATCATAAATAAAATGATTACACTAAATTCAATGTGAATGAGATCAAAACCCTGTTTGTCTCACCTTGTGTAGCAGCATCCTCCTACTTGTCATGTGTGGTGTAAGTGCAGGAAATCTACACACTGAGAGAGCCTCAATAAACAAAAGAATGATCACATGCCACTGCTTTGTTCTGAACGGTGGTAGTGCATCAACAAAGGACATTGTATCCAGCAAGCACCCCTGCACAAAAATCATCTCAGTGATAACTACCAACCAAATATTATAGCAGTCAAAAAAAAAAAAACAAATATTATAGCAGTCAACCAGCTAATCGCATACACTGATATATGAATAAATGATAGTCACTCGCACTACATACAGTGTGAAGGTTCTATCTTAGTCATTCATTCTTTTATGGCCATGACCATCCAAGTATGGTGCAAGAAATTCATGCATAAAAAGAATTTTCTCAAAAGATTATATATATATATATATATAAACTAACAAAAACTACAAGAGGAAAACAAGGGGTTCATGCAAAGGGGACAAGAATAACATATATTTTATGTAAAATCTAAATTATTCAAAGCTTCATCACTTCAAGAGCAAGAAGCAGAATTCAAATATTTAAACATATAGACAATAGCTTCCATGTACAGTGGTTTTCTTCCTATATTTCTTATAATAAGAAGAAGAAGAGGAGGAGGAGTTCAGCATTGCGATTAACATTTTATTCTGTACTCTAAAGCACCTTGTTATTCTGTTTTCTGAATATTTTTATCATTATTTTAATCACATCCTCATCATCCATTTATATATATAAGCCATCTCCTCATTGGTAGTAATGCATAACTTTTTTTTTTGGATATTTAACCAAACTTTAATGAAAAAAGAGGAAAAAAACATCAGATACAACACTAGGGGGAGAAGGTCCTACTAACAATCCTCCATAACAAAATTCTCACAAAACAAAGACTCAGAGAAGACCCCCCAATTAGCTAAACAATCAGTCAACTGATTTTGGCATCTCGGAACATGCACAAGAGAAACAGACAAAGAGACCACCAACTCCCGAATCCCGTATAAGGTCGGAAGAAGCCACCATGAACCAAGCCCAAGACCCAAACCCCACTTAATAACAACCTCTGAATCCCCTTCCACTATACAACCATGCATAGAAAGCCAATTCAATTCACAAAGCCCTTAAAAGAAGAAGAGTCACATGACTCACACCAGCCCAACAACAAACAACCTTGTCCCAACAATTTGGGGTCGGCTACACAAATCCTGTTCCGCCATTCCGCTTTGGTTAGGGTCATATCTGCCGTTAAACCAGCCCAGAGGACCATAAATAGCACAAATAACCTTACTTGAATGGTCCCTAAGGATGCACCCATACCCTGCTGGTCCGGGATTACCCTTCGATGCACTGTCAAAATTAAGCTTAAAACAGCCCTTATGAGGAGGAATCCAATCCGACAAAACCATCATCACCCTCAAAATAGACCAAGAAATAGCCGAAGACCAATCAATCAGAATTAGGGAGAGAGGAGTCTCATGGAACTCCTTTGTCAGCAACACCAAACCACTTACTTCATGGATAATAGAGTGAAATCACCTCAATAGGAGAATGGGACTTGACCTCGAGCAGTCTAAGGTTCCTCTCCTTCCAAATCCCCCACAAGATACCATGCAATAAACAATCCCAAAAACTATATTGTTCATCTTTGAAGAACAATATATTAGTAATATTCATATGAAGAGAGTGTGTATTCAAGCGAAAGAAATGCAAAGTTTGAGAATTGCCCTTTTGGGTTCTTTTCCCATCTTGTCTTCCCCTTTTCTATTTTAAACTCTTCTACTTCCTCCTCCTTGATTCCATTCCTCAATTCCTAAAATTTTATCAACTTGGGTTTTTTTTTTTTTAATGAATAACGAATATTATAAAAGAAGAGAAGAGGCAAGAAATACAAACAGGGCTAGGAGCAACTAGCCAAACCGCCCAACAACCAAACTAAAAGACCAAACAATCAAGGAGATGATTCCCAACATACATAACATGCTGACTCACAACCCATTTAGCAATCTTATTCGCTAACTAATTATGATCCCTAGGGATATGAATCACATCCGCCTTAAGGTCCTTCACAAGATTCCACAACACTTCACAAAGAATATGATGTAATCCCCAAGAACCCTTCGCCTTCCCTTCCCCCCAACTGATCACAAATTTGGAGTCCCCTTCCACTAAATCCTCATAAACATTCATATCCTTTAACATACGAAGAGCAGCAAGTGATCCCATCAATTCCGCCTCAAGTGCATCAGCAATACCAATAGGACCACCTTTGACTAAAATAATGATACCTTGGAAATCTCACGCAACACATCCAAAAGCTGCAGGCCTCGGGTTGCCAAAGGAAGCACCATCAAAGTTTACTTTCACTTTACCTCTCACAGGGGGCACCCAAGAAGAAGAAGCAATAGGGATGGGGTGCACAAGAAAAGATATGCAAAGACTCCAATCCTTAAAGAAATCATTTAGAAAAAAATCCCACAAATTCTTTCTTCACTAATAGCCACAAGCTCACATCACAAAGGATAGAATCAATCATTTCCCAAAGCTCCTGCTTCTTGCCTTTAAAAATTCTCCTATTTCTTTTCATCCAAATACCTCATACAACACCATGTAACAGAACCATGAGGAACATTTTTCCACACTAACCACGAACTTCGTCTCCCCATTAACAAAAAACATCACAGATGGAATCCGGCATCACAAAATATAAGGAAAGACCATCCAAGAAGTGACTCCAAACCCTAGAGGTAAACGGACAATGAATAAAAATATGGTTACCATTTTCATCATTCTTTCCACAAAGGCAACAGATCATGGTTCGAAAAATCGGTCGATCCAGCCGATCGACAATGAATAAAAATATGGTTACCATTTTCATCATTCTTTCCACAAAGGCAACAGATCATGGTTCAAAAAATCGGCAGATCCGGCCTTGGATTGGCCGGATCGGGGTCGGGTGGATTGGACTGTGTATCGTTAAGCCATATCGGCTCTGGATACGACAAATCGGCCTGGATCGGGCAATCTGGATCGAGATCGGCCAATCCGAGCTAGGTTTTCATGTTTTTCCCTTTAATCTTGGATCATCCGATCCTTTCAAGGATCGTCCGATCCAAACATGGATCGGATCAGGATTAGCCCTATTTGATCCCGATATTTTGATCTATGCAACAAATAGAAAGAAATAAAGCCATATAGGGGTGCCTTTACTGAAGCATATCCATAGTATTTTGCCTCCCAAGGGAGACAATCCAATTGAAGGCGTTGACCCAAGGAGGAGCAGCAGACTTCCACACTTTATACCAAGGAACTTGAGGGGACGAAGAGGGGTCTCTGGCAAGGATAGAGAAGAAGGATTTGAAAGAGATCGCACCATCCAACGAAGGACTCCAAACCCTAAAATCCTTATCAACACTAGAAATATATACCAAGCGAAGATCATTAGTGAGGTTCCCCACCATAGGAACTTCCCACTCATACAAGTCTCTAGAAAAATAAAGGTTCCAACAAAGACCAAACTCATTTAAGGAAAGAATGTCAACCACAAATACATTCTTATTAGAGGCGATGCGAAAGAGACAAGGATAAATCGAACTTATAGTAGAGGAGCCCCATCATAAATCCCTCCAAAATCTTTTTTTTTTTTTCATCACCTAACGCGAACCTAGTATGAGGGAAAAATAAAGGACTTACTTGGATAATGTGTTTCCACATCAAGGAGGAAGAAAGAAGTCTCCAAGGGCAATCCCAGACATTTTTATCCAACCCATATCTGCTAACCACGATGGACCGCCAAAAAGAACCATCCTCCTAAGCAAACCTCCAAAGTCATTTTCCCAACAGAGCCAATTTCTCTCCTTCATCTTCCCCAAACCCAAGTCCCCTTTCTCCTTAAACTTCACAACATCTTCCCAATTCACAAGATGATCCTTCTTCTGGCCTTCCCCTTCCCAAAAAAAATCCCATTGAACCCTTTCAATATTTTTCCCCACTTTGCAAGGCATTCTAAAAACAGACATATAGTAAACTGGAATATTAGCCAAAGTAGCTTTGATCAGTGTGATATGTCCAAGCAAAATGTAGGACTTCTTCCAAACAGCAAGCTTCTTAGAGACCTTTTCCACCACCGGGTCCCAAAAAGCGACCGCTCTTTGATTCCCACCAAGAGGCATTCTCAAGTAATTCAAAGGCCAACACCCAACCTTACAACCTATCACCACAACCATCTCCAACAACATAATCTGATCCACATGAATTCCAGCCATACAAGATTTATTCGTATTTATATTAAGCCCAGAAACCGCTACAAAGATATTAAGGCATAACTTCATGCTTTTAATATTCTCCCTTTCTTCGTTGAGGAAAAAAATAATGTCGTTAGCAAACTGCAAATGAGAAACATTGAGACTATCATCCCCCATAATAAAACCATCCAACAATCCCACTTGCTCTGCTTTTTTCAAAATAGCACTTAGCCCATCCGCCTCCAAGGAAAAGAGGAAAGGGGATAGCAGGTGCCCTTGCCTTAAACCTCTAGAGGACTTGAAAAACCCTTTCGACGTACCATTGACCAAGACCAAGAAAAACAGGTTAACCACACATCCCTCCACCCAATTAATCCACCGGTCCCAAAACCCTTTATGCGCAAAAACCAAAGCAAAAACTCCTAATCAACTTTATCGTAGGCTTTCTCCGTGTCAAGTTTACAAATCACCCCTTTCAACCTAGACCGCCTTCTCATATCAACACATTCATTAGCAATCAAGATGTTATTAGTAATCTGATGCCCTTTAATAAAAGCACTCTGAGTTACAACAACCACCGACCCCATCACTACACACAACCTTAAGGATGAAATTCAAATCTTGGATTGTTTTATTAGTGTTCTTGCTTCCACTTTAATTTGGGATCTTTATTGAGACACTTGGTATCCTACATCAATTCTTGGTATCATTACTATTGTGTTGCATCATGAGTTATATGGGCAATAGAGACAGATTCTTGCCATTCATTCTTTTCCATCTATTATCTTTGCATATGCTTCACTTCAGTATGATAATCACTTTAGGGTACGACTGTCAATGAACCGAGCTAGCTCCGTTCAGCTTGTTATGAGCCAAGCATGAGCCTTCAATTGAGCTCGTTTAGCTAAGTGAGCCTGAGCCGAGATGTACTAGGCTCAACTTGATAAAAACTCAGCTTGTTTATTATACAGACATTGTCTTTATTATAGACAAAGTACCTTAACGAACAGTTATTTTTTGTTTTCTTTTGGTAAAAGAGCAGCTACTTTACTAATTTTGGTGTAGGCAACTATTTTGATTTTTTTAATTTTGTTATATAAAGATGGTACTTTAACAGATTAAAAAAAACACTTGTATTTATAATTGTTAATGTGTATCATGAACAACTTAGATATCAATAACATTTATTATTGCCAATAAAGAATAACGCATGAAATGCCTACTCATTGTACCTTTTAACCCCCCCCCCCAAAAAAAAGCCTGACAATGAAGTGCTTTTGAATCGATGACTATTTTTCAAGTACAACTTTTAAAGAGCTCTTTGTACTCGTTATTTAAAAAGACAGCTCTTTATTATCTTTGTACTCTTTTATTAGTTAGCTTTTTGTACTGTTTCTTATAAATAAATAACTTGATGCATGAGTAGCTTTTTCTTAACATTTTTAACCCTTTAGCGGCTTGGCCCAACGGTAAGGCTTACCGTTAGCGTCCCTGGTGGCGCGGGTTCGAGTCACGAAAACAGCCTCTTCAGAAATTGGGGTAAGGCTGCGTACATCTTGCCCTTCTCAGACCCCGCGTTAGCGGGAGCCTCGTGCACTGGGCCGCCCTTTTAACCCTTTACAACACATGTCAACTTCCGATTGCTCTTTTTTGTTGGCGAGCTGAGCCAAAGCATGAGTTTGATCATTATGTGACAAGCCCAAGTTGAGTTGAGTAAAGCTCAGCTCATTGACACCCCTACTTCAGAGATGCCATCACAAATAATATTGGAGATTTAGTGCCCCTCCTAAAAGATTTGCTTATGCCTCTGTAAGTTGTCCTCCAATCCGTGATTCTCATGGTAGAGGTGATGGAAATCGTAATTAGGGCCATGGTCATTAGCCTAATTCGCGACATTATACTCATTGTGGGGGTACAAATCACAATATTGATAAGTATTGAGTTATAAGTAGCACACCAGCGTGGTTCACTACAAATGTGACTTCCTCTTCTCCCATAAAGATCCCTTCTATTATTTCGGCACAATAGAGGTTAGTAGGCAACATGGTTACTATAGCCCAGGCTAAGCATGAAGCTTTCATACAATCTCACGCCAAGGACACTACCATTCTTGCCCAATCAGGTATTCCTGCCTTTCATGTGTCCCACTCCTCAGGCACCTCTTGGGTCATTGATTCAAGGGCTTTTGAGCACATAACCGGTACGCCTCCTTCCCTATTTCATTCTTTTTCTTCATCTTCACAAACTACACGTTACTTGTGCTGATGCCTAACAGTACTAAATCCCCAATAACCGGCATGGGATCTGTTACCCATTTTGATTCTTTGTCTTTATCACTACATGTTCCTAAATTTCTGCATAGTTTATTGTTAGTTAGTGGTCTCACCAAAATCTTGAATTGCATCGCCACTTCCTTCCCTTCTCATTGTGTTTTTCAGGATCTTCGCACCAAGAAGACTATTGGAGGGGGAGTGAACCTTTTTTTTTTTTTTTTTTTTTTGGGTTGGGGGGGGGTATCACAAGGCTACTTCTTGTCTCTTCTATTCATCTTCTTCATCTTTATTTCAACGGCCCTATCACTTAGGACATCCATCCCTCTGCCTGAGATGAAGCTTATGTTTCCATCGATTTATTTTTCATTCATCACACTACCATTCCTTCTAGTTCACACACTCGCACTTCCTCGCATTGTTTCCTTCTTGATTCATATCAATAAGTGGGGCAAACTCCAATGATATATTCTCATGGATACCGATATTTTGTCACCTTTATTGATGACTATACTTTTTTTGGATAATTAACGATTTTATTAAATGGAAAAACTAAAATACAACAAACAGCCCCAAAAGGGCAAGATTACATCAAAGGCAAAACAAAATCACTAAAAATAGAAGTCTGCCCAATTATTGATCACTATACTAGCATGACATGGATGTTTTTTATGAAGGATCAAACTAAAGTATTTTCCTAGTTTTCAATGTTTTTTATAAGGAAATCATGAATCAATTTAGCACTTCCATTAAAATCCTCTGTTCAGACAAGACAATAGAATACTTGTTGCATGCCTTCCTCTCCATTTTGCATGATCATGGTATTATCCCTCTATCTTCTTTTTCTCAAACTCCATAACAAAATAAAGTTGCAGAACGTAAGAATCAGCAATTGTTAAAAGTAACTCATGGCCTCTTGATTGTTGTTAATATGACTAAATTTATGGTTTAATTCTTTGTAGATTACGTGCTTTCTTATTAATTGTGTGCTATCTAGGGTCTTAGAGTAGATATCTTCAGTTTCACTCTTATACACTCAATCCGACTCTTTTCTATTAGTTCCTCGTATTTTTTAATGTACATATTTTGTTAACTGTATGATGGTGCTCATGGTAAGTTAAGCCCAATATCTGTTAAATCTACTTTCTTGGCTATTTGTTATTTCAAAAGACATATAAATGTAAGCTAACACCTTGAAAGATGTTAGCCTCTTTCAAGATGTTCCGAACTACCCTATGAATTAAACTCTTAAATGAATCTCCTTTACCAGCAGTGGGATTCTCCTTTACATCCCCTTCCTCTTCATATCGTAGATCCTACTGTTTCTCAACTTTCTCCTTCCTCCCAACACATTAGTGTTTATCACCACCATGTGAAAAGTATAGGTCTCCCCGCATCAGCTTCTTCCATCAACTCTCCTCATGGCATAGATTAGGGGCATCAACGAGCCAAGCTGAGCCAAACTTTGCCCAGCTCAGCTCAGGCTCGTCACATGAAGTCCTAGCACAGGCTCGGCTCAGTCTTGTAAAGGTAGGCTTAGGCTTAGCTCACCAGCCACCCAAAAAAAAAAGACCCAACAGTATAATGGCTCATTAGCCCAATTTATTTTGTTTGAACATTACTATTGTCACAATGGAAGTCCTAAATTGAAGCAATTTAGCACTTCCATTAAAATCCTCTGTTCAGACAATACTTGTTGCTCATTCAAAACTTGAAGTTCGCCTTTCCCAACGGAAGTATGCTATTGATTTACTTGTGCAGATTGGCATGCTCATCTGTAAACCAATGGCAGTTCCTATGGATCCTAATGCAAAGTCAACATTGATTAAGGGTAATCTTCTTGATAATGAACAGATCTGAGAGGCTATCTTCTTGATGATGAACAAATCTGAAATAATGATTTAGGCCTTCTCTCCATTATTTCTTAGGCATCGAAATTGTTTACCCTAAACTCTAGAGTTTTCCTTTCCCAATGGAAGTATGCTCTTAATTTGCTTACAGAAACTGGCATGCTCGGCTGTAAACCAGTGGTTGCTCCTATGAGTTCTAATTTAAAGTTAACCTTGATTAAAAAAGGGTGATCTTGATGATCCTAATCCTTGTCGTTGGCCTAATGGCAAGTTGATTTCCCTTACTATTACTCACCCCAACATCTATGCAGTGGGTGTCATAAATCAATACATGCATGCTCCTCGAACGTCTCACTTGCCTGCTGTCCATTGTATTCTTAAATATGTTGAGGTAGCTCATGGTCCTGGCTTGTGGTATCGTCTCCATGGGCATTTCCATGTTGAAAGTTTTTCTGATACTGATTGGGCCAAGTGCCCAAATGATCAGCATTCTACAATAGGTTAGTATACCTTTGTTGGTGGGAATTTGACAGCCTGGAAAAGCAAAAAGCAACATGTGGTGGTTCTTTCTAGTGCAGAGGCAAAGTATCATGCTATGTCTCGCACCTCTTGTGAGTTAATTCGGCTTTGTACTCTTTTGAGTGAGCTTGGTAACCCAGTTTGTAATCCTATCCCTCTCCACTATGTCTCGCACTAGTGATTATCTTGTTGATGCCTTCACCAAAGCTTACTCTTCTAATCACTTCTGTTTATGTCTTCCAAGTTGGCCATGCATGATCTGTATGCTCCAACTTGAGGGGGGTGTAGAAAGGAAAATGTGTAATGTTTCAGTTCTTATGTATGTCCCCATAAGGATAGCATGGGTGTGTGGGTATGAAGTAGTCCATGTAAGAATAGTTTTGTCTTTCCCTTTATGCTTCGCTTCTTAATAAAATAAGGTGTCACTAACGTGAATGACAACCGATTTGTTTCTCAGCAACTCACGAACTCTATCTCACAACACTTCTTCTATTCTTCTTCTTCTTCCTCATCTACTTCCGTCATCCTCTTCTTCCACTCTTAACCTTCTGTCAACCACACAACCCAACTACATGGTTGAAAAAATCAAAACTAAAATTGATTTAGATGAGGTTTAATAACCCAAGCTGATCCATTAGAAATCAGTACCAATGAGAAAACAAAAATGAAAAAAAAAAAATTGGAACCAAAAATACTTTCCTTGGGTATGCCAAAGTATTTCTTAATAGCGTACAAGAACTTGATCATGCCAATAAAAAATAAATTGAAAGCAATTGACAAAATGGTTGTAATACGTTGGTACTAATTCTAGTTTCTACAACTTTAAAGTGTCATGAATATAAGTGCACAAATAATAAAGTCTCAAGTGAATCCATAGAAACCCCCCAAGTTACTCAAACAGTAAACCAAGTACAGAAAGACATTGACACAAGGTAATGGTGTAATGCAACTCTCATCAAGATTAAACCAACAAGGAACTGAAAAACCAGCAGCTTGGAGAACCTTTTTTTTTGGTGGGGGGGGGTTAATTAACAACTTTATTATAAGAAAGGAAAACTAAAATACAACAAAATGGCTGCACAAAGGCAAACCAACACAAACAAGCCAGGAAAACCGGCACTAACACACACAAGATCAAAACCAAACAAACAACCATATATCAATAACCGAAATATCCCCTGGGAGACAACTATCACAATGCACTCTCCCATGCGCTATTCCCCAAAAAGCTAGCTGGTCCACTATGCCATTTTGGCTTCTAACAACATGGACAAGAGAAACATTCATCAAGGAAATCAGTTCTCGGATTTCGTATATGACAAGAGTCAAACGCCAAGAAATATCGCCCTCCCCAAGCCCCAACTAATAATGGTTTGAGAATCGCCTTCCACAACGCAATTTGGCACACCAATCTTTTTCAATTCCCTAAGCCCGAAAAGAAGAGCCATCGCCTCAACTTCAATAGAGCCACAAGTCCCCAAAGACTCACAACACGCTTTGATAACAATCGAGGAATGGTTTTGAATAACACAACCAAAGGCCCACAGCTTGGAGAACCTTCAATGCCGTGGACAACCTGAAACCTAAAAATCTGTCATTTATTTCTCCCCGTGCATGATCTGACATGATCTGACTGACGCCATTAAAGGACAAGACAAAGGCCAAAATTGACTTGGGTTGAAGTAAAGAGAAATAACATGACTGCCTGTGATTGAATGGCAGGTATGGCCCTAGATATAATGGAATGGTGGAATAGGATTCATAATTCATGTAGCCAACCCTAGAAAGTTAGGACAAGGCTTTATTGAGTTGAGTATATGCACCATCCGGGTTGATATGCATACTACAAACAAAATTATACGGACAACCACAACAAAGACAACAGAAGAAGATGCCCAGAACAAGATCAACAGGGCTCTTCTATAGATGGAATAATACATTAGACCTATGAAGAAGATCAATCATATAAATGTGAAAACAGAAAATCACAGTTTTAAAATGGTGGTCAATATGCTAAAAAAATTTACAGAAAGTTATTCACGAATCCTAAAGATCTATACCAAAAAAAAAAAAACATTAAAGCACCTAAACCAATTCTAAGAGTTAAAACAGAAGAAGCCACTTAGGAGAACCCAACACACACGTAGTAAAGAACCAAATCAAGCTTCGAAATGGTTACCAATCCTTGCTCCAAAGTAGATATTGGTGTTGGCAGCCTGAGATCAGTAACAAGTCCTGGCAATGCCTGAGCAAGACAACCAGCTAAAGTTTGCTTGATTTCATCAGACCGGCCATCACCCAGGGTAATCTTGCGGGGGTATTCCCTCCCATTAATCAACAGAAACTCTTCATGGGAACTCTCATCCCATCCATATATATATGCCAGAGAGGAGGAAGTTATCCAGCCAAAAAGTGCCGCCCACATTGATGCAAATGACGATAGCTAGAAAACATGAAATCATATCAATACTCAAACCTAAAATAGACCTCCAAAGTATAATATAAATTTTATTTCATTCAGAAAAATTGACTCTATGTAATGTCCACTATATGACCATTGGAAACTTACAGTCAGACTGAAGCCCTCTGGCATTGTGTCATACCAGGAATACTCAGGATTAGTTATCTCATATTGTAAGAACCCAAGCTTATTTGACCACTTAAAAGAAAATTCTGGTTCCACCACAGCAACTTCCTCCTCAGAATCTCCATCAGCATCATCAAAATCTCCATCAGCATCATCAGAGTCTCCATCAGTATCCTCAGAGTCTCCATCAGCATCGTGTGGATGTGGTAAGATAGTTATTCCCGCTTGAGATACTGGACAGATAGAGAGTGTGTGTAAGAGAGAGCAAAGGAAGCTTCAGTAAAAATGAATTAGGTCTTCAAAACCAAACGATGTGAAAAAAAGAAGCAGGTAATGAATTACCAGCATTAGAGACATCAAATTCCCCAGAAGCAACAGTTTCTGCTGCCTCGCTCAGTGCTATCGCACAGGCTTCCGCAGATGCAAAACGTAAGGAAGTAATATCTTCTTCTCTATTCAAACTGCACACACTCTCAACATTTTCTGACACATCACCAAACTCTCTAACACTGCAGAGATTGCCATTGTCCAAGCTACTAATTTTTCTTTCATCAGCCCATGTAACATTGCGGGTTAATTTCTTTGCACCTGAAGACTTCAAGGAAGATTTCAATGTGCTTTCATTAGATTGACTTGTTTCTCCAAGGCAGGCCTCCCTTTTTAATTCTGTGACACTTGTATCAGAAACATTTTGGCTAGAATCCAAAAACAATTCCGGACTGCTAGATTGAAATTGTGTGGTTACACCACTCATCTCCCCTCTTGATTCTTTTGAGTTAGTCACAGAATCATTCAGCACTGGAGCAGGGGATGTGTTCAAAATGCTAACATGCTCCCCCATGACGTTACTACTCACCTCTCCTTCTGATTCTTCCAACTGTGTCTTAGAACCATTTAGCAGAGAATCACAAGTTGTTTTCGGAACATTGAATTGATCTACCATGATTATGGTACTAGTGAAGTCCATCTCATTCACTGCCTTATGTGTTCC
This sequence comes from Platanus orientalis, assembly GCA_025762735.1. Taxonomy (NCBI): domain Eukaryota; kingdom Viridiplantae; phylum Streptophyta; class Magnoliopsida; order Proteales; family Platanaceae; genus Platanus; species Platanus orientalis. Next base: position 750 of record JAOXJP010281771.1, on the reverse strand, counting down.
TTTCTTTGACTCGGAAATTATATTTTTAGACCCTAAAATACAAATCGCAAGCTCAATTCTATGCCCGGACTAAAACCACAACAAAGACAGAAATTGAACTTTGGCATGAATAATGTATGAGAGCCAACAATAAATTAAGAATTATCAAATAAATGCATTAAAGAGCATAATATGTTTTTTTTTTTTTTTTTTTTTACATTCATTGTGAAATTTATGATGAGAAGATTTAAAGCTGCGATCTTTAGGGACATACCCTTCGATTGCATCTGATGGGCCAACCCAATCGCCTACTGACACCTCCCCAACCACCCTCGTGTCCACTTTCTCCTGAATCTTCAAATCAGAGAACCCTAAATCCCCATTCTTCCCCAAAACCACTTCATCATACAAACTTGAATCAGTAAACAACCCCAGAACCTCGTTAATCTTTGCTGAACTCGAAATCGAACATCTCTCTGTCTGCAAACTGCCCGCGAATGCCCGACTGTTGATGAGGCAACCGGAAGAACAATACATGTAGGTTTCTTGTAAATCATAAACCTTGTGCTCCTTCAGTGAAATGCGGTACCGACCCTTTCGAGGCCGCTCCGACGGTAGAGGATTGTTGCAGAGTGGGTAACCACATAAATTCGATATAAATCGCTCGGTCACAACATCCTCGAAATCACTTCGAGACATTAGAGACCCAGCTGCGAACAGCTGTTTCTCATGGCGGATGCCTTCGAGTAGGGAAAGCTGTATCTTGTGAAC
>JAOXJP010281760.1:0-19438 GCA_025762735.1 Platanus orientalis | reverse complement strand
ACTAATTCATACATGTAAAAATTCACCAAAAAGAATGAAGATAAGAGGGAAATGCTACATTGTTACAATTGCAGCGTAGAAATAAATAAATAAATAAAATAAAATATGGTAAGATCCTACTTTAGGGGATGAAGAGGATGAGAAGAAGAAAGACTGAGCAAAGAGAGAGAGAAAAAAAAATAGTCAAGAATGGGGAAGAAGAGTCTAGAATAGGGGAGCAAATTATCGCAAAAGGTTTATTAAAATTGATTTAGGGAAAAAATAAAATTAAGAAAAAAGAAAAACGAAATTTAGAGAGCATCCACATGGCATAAAAGCAAGGGTGGCATTATATATATATATATATATATATATAATACCGAACCTGTGCGAACACGGGTGAGTGATATATAAAAACATATCGAAATCAAATGCGTAAGAAAAAAGGCATCTAATAAAAATAAATAGAAGAAAAACAAATATATTAGAGGTCATTATTAATTAATTCCATATTTAAATAATGACGATTTCTGTATAATACTGGTTTTTAAAGTATAATAGAGCTATTGTGTTCATGAGGTATTCACAATAGCTCCAATACCATCAACATAACATTAAAAGTAATAATAATAATGGATTAGTTGGTTTTTTATGTTTTACTGTCTTTCAGTGCTATACATGCTTACTTTTGGCTTTAAAAATTTAAAGTTACTTTTAGAGATAACTTATTAGATCTCAAATATAACCGACCAAAGATTAAATCAGTCATAAAATCAAATGGTTTCCCTCCATTATATCAACTATACCACTTTTTATGCTTAAAATACTTTTGAAATCTAAAATTACAAAAATATTTTTGCTCACCTACTTTCCCCCTATATTGAAAAAAAGAACTTTTAAAATTCTTGATTTTCCATGATTAGGTCACTATGTTTCCTATTAAACACATGATTTCAAAGTTTAAACATGAAAAATATTGTGTGAGAAAATCAAAAAGGTATTGATTATATTACGTAATTTATGAAGAATTAAAAGAGTAGAGAGAATAATTCTTATCAAAATAGGTAACAATGTTCACCTAAACTGTGGAAGTAATTTATATCTAACTGATGTATTTACCGCTACAAACAAATATACATATTATGAATGAGTTAAAATGGTAAAGAAAAGTTAAACAATGTACCATAGAGACATTTAGGCATTCCTAAATACAACACCTCAAAACCAATAAACTTCCCATGAAAAGAACCCTTAAATTGCTTATAATGAATTATCCGAAAGGGAGAGTTTTGTCAAATATTACCTTCACCATCAATCGTCCCATCTTCACCTATGAAAGCATTGATTGTTTAAGTGAAAGAAAGTGCCATTTAGATATATGCTAAGAGAGAGAGAGAGAGAGAAGAAAAAAAAAAGAGACAACCCTATATTGAAATCAAGGTACAAATTCACTTTCTTAAGGATGAAAATGACATATGTGGTATAAAACTTGTACATGGATGTACCAAAACCCCTACTTAGCCCATTATAATATGCATCCAAAATATAATGAAAAAAATTCAAATTTAATACTAAAGGTCTCATTGCGTAGAAAAATCAACAGAATGAGAAAAGTGAGGATTCTCATTTTCCCTTCTTTAATAAATCCATTGCAAATCATATCATAATGGTTGGAGCACTCAACACTAGTAATAAATCCCTTCACCAAATCTAGTCATTTGGGAGTAGAGCTTTGAGTCGGTTGGGTTTTGCAATAAAAAATCAGAATTGGGAAAATCTCAAACCCTCCAAGCATTGCACATAATCAACCCTGAACCAAAAAACACGATTAGAAAAGAAAAAAATATTTAGTTGAAGAAGAGGCTAAACCTTATGTTGTTGATCGACCATGGTGTGTGATTAAAATAAATCCTAAAATCCAAAAAGGATGTAATCAAACAACCAAACTCCTTCACTGAACTCATCTATCAGTCCACCTCTTGCTAATTTAATTATCCAAACCACACCAACTAACTACCCGTCCACCTTTCTTCATATGTCTGACAGGCATCTAAAGCCGAAGACAAGGAAGACAACTGTTTAAAAAAATGAAAAATGAAAGTAGACGAAGGGAGTTGAGAGGAGAATAGAATAATCTAGAAAGAATGAGAGGACTTTATTGAAAGAAGGGAACTATATAGATTAGAAAGGTTTTTATAATTCATTATTTTAAAAAAGAAAATGATAAAAATGAGAGAGAGAGAGAGAGAGAGAGAGAGAGAGAGAGAGGGTCACAAAAAGACAAACAAATGTGTTTCTTCCTAAAAAAAATTACTAAAAAATGGGGAAAAAAGAGATAAAGTCGTAAGGCTTTGAAATGACGACAATGATTCCTTAAAAAAATGGTGTCAATTTTAAATTAGAATAAGGAAAAAAAATGACAAGGTGCCAAATGGCACTCACTGCAGCAAAAGGTTATTGCTTTAGTATATTAGTATATGATTGTTGTATATTCCTAATTTTTTTTATATAATTTCTTTTTCTTCCTCTATTCATTTTCTTTACTTCTAAAATTCTATTGAACTGAAAATTTATTTGTTAATTTCACTTTTTTCACAACTTAATATGAAAGGACTAGATCTTTAGTCCATTTAAATTATTAAGAAAGGTAAATTAAGTAACATCAAGGGATAAATAAAAGGTGCATTGGAACTTTACTATAAAAAGAATAGGAAGCCCAAATGCTAAAGTACGGAGAAAAAGAAAATGGAGAAAATAAAAACAACTATACACATTTTTTATAAAAAGAGTTATGAGCATTGTTATGGTTTGTTCTTGTTTATTTGTGAGAGCTTGAGAAAGTCATTGTATCTTGTAACAATAGTTAAAGAAGACTCTATTGCACCAACAAACCTTAGGATGAGGCTGACAAATACCATTTAGAACAACATATATGGATGCATTTCAATGACATCCAAATTTGGTAAGTTCGTTTATCTGTATTGTTATGTATGATAATTGACCATTAGCACTTGAATACATTGCATATCTCTATATTTCTATTGCTTGATGGTAGTACATTCAAAATTGTGGTCATTCATGCTATTATATATATATATATATATATATATATATATATATATATATATATATATATATATATGAGTGAATATAACTTCTTTGCTGAGATTTATATTGTTGAAATGTTGAAAATAATAGTATCACATCTAACATAGCTAAAATATAAAAATTGTGAATAAAAATTGATGCCATCACCATTGCATTACAAATTATCTTATTAATTCCATATAAGTCTGCATGTTTCATATGTTGTTGATGTATCTAAACTTGATTATATGATTACATGATTAATGATCCATATAATATTATATTGAGAAATCTAAGTATTATTATAAATATAGACATTCATCTTGATAATAAGTGTGTATATGTGTGCCAAAAAAAAATCTATTATTAGATGTTGGACTAACTTATGTTATTAACTATTGGACTAATTTATTTGTTTTTCACACAAATGTCATTATTTCATTCAACTAATTTTAATGTTTTTAACTTGTACCATATCACCCTTTTCTAGTGTAATCATTGGTTACACTGAAATGAACCATTACAATCCACTTTCCTTCAACTTTTTGCTTATTATCACCTTAAGTTATCACAAATGCATTCATTTATGATTTTATAATTTCTATAGTCTTGCCACACATCCATTGTAATCGTCCTCATTCCATGTATTGTTTCTTGGTTGCCCAACATTTGGCTGCATAAAATAGGGCTAGTGGTATGTGTTGATCACATATTCTACTTTATTTGCCCAATTTTAATTATATGATCAACATGCACTTCATTCTATCTATAAATGATTGAAGCAAGATAGCAAAAATGGTCATCATGGGTTAATTATCGATCTTAATTAGACCCTCATTTTAACTCTTATTTTGTTAATATTGCATTTTATAGATTTTGTTTTAGTTTGACTTATTTTTAAATCTCTTGATTCTAAAACATCCCTCCATATTATAGTTTTAATTTGATTTTTATCTCGTCTCTAATCTCATTGTTTACAATTATATCATCAGTACCAACATAAGCCATGAGACTTCCTTTTGTATATGCCTAGTCAACTCATCTACACACACACACACACATATACGTACATAAAAGGAAGTCTTATGGTTTATGTTGGTACTGATATATATATATATATATATATTCAAATCTATATGCCTAGTAATGATTGAAAACTTGTTTGTTTTTCTCCCAATCATACCAACACTAGTTAGAATATCAAAAATGTATGTCTAAAACAAAAATAAAAGAGATAGATAAATTAAATAAAATAAATCTACTCTAATAAAAAATAAATATATTGTTCAATTTTAATAAATTGATAAATAAAAAAAATAAAAATCTAATTAATTATAACACTCCCCCACACAATCTAAAGTGGACTAAATATTTGAGTCATGGGCACGAAGTTGGTGTACATTGGTGTTGTTTTCTTTTGGATTTGAATCAATACTTAGTGTAAGCAAGATTTATTCATAAAAAACTAGTGTTCTAGAAATCGGGAGTTAAATCCCCCGCATCCATTTCTTTGCTACCTTTGCATAAGGGGTTCAATGTGTGTACAAAATCTATGATGTCGGAGAAAGAATATTCTCTTATCTTATTAATTACAACAATTAAACTTGGAATCACCTCCCAAGCTGCTTATATGCCCAAGTCTTTGTTATGGTATTTGGTTTGTCATGATCAAATTACATGTAATTTTATATGGAGGGAGTGTGTATGTGCTTTAGAGCTTGTCACATTGCAGGTCTTGTGAAAGACATATCAAAAGTTTATGTTGTGTATGACTATAGTATTGGTCTACCACCTAAAATTCTAAGTAAGCTATTAGGGTATGTGGGGAAGGTGATAAAAACCTTAACACACTTGTCATACGATGACACTTTACACTACATATGTTCATTTACTTATTTTGATACTTTATAACTATAATTTGATAGGAGTGATGAGGGATAAGAGAACTATACCTTTATTTTTCGTCATTGTCTAAGCACAAACACATTAAGTAATAGTTAATTGTTAGAATTGCCTACAAGATATCATGACTAACCACTAAATGTTTGTAGGTGATTATGACTATACGTTAGACTTGGACTAGATCTATAGGTTCTTGTATAAAAAATTAAGTTATATATATATATATATATATATTGATAAGCTCTTTATGAAAAGAAAATATACGTGTATAAGAATCATGTATGCATTAGTAATGAAAACTATGAGATAAGGTATGTGTATGTGACAAAATGAATCAAAATTAAGTTTTGACATATGAGTCACCCGCATAACATTTGCGGTTGATAATGACCACTCATCAGGATTCTACGGGTGATCATAATCAACCATTGCATCTTGACAATACACTCAACAGTTTAAGAAAGGCCTAATCTAAATATACATGGAAGCGACTTAAAATCTAGAAAAATAATTTATGCTAGGGCTAAGTTGATGGGGGTGGATTAGGTAATACCATATTATAATAGGATTGATGTAATATGGACACATGTCAGGGCTGATGTCATGGATGGTGTCATTAGATAAATACCTTTAATGACTCAACAATCCCTAGTGTGGACATATGTCATGCACTATGGATTGCTAAGTCCTTCCACTAATTGCAGTATTGCACTGGGTGAGTTACAAGCTACATCATGGCACATGTGCCTTCTTTTAGGGTTGACTCCATCCTCATTAATGTCTTTTAATATATGTCAATTATTTTGAATAGATCTAGTTTCGGTAGTTGCCAAACTTTTATGATGGTAATATTATAATGTTTTTTTTTTTGGTTCTCGATGCATTGATCGCATTAATTTAGTAAAAAATGAATTCTGACATGTATAGGTGGTCAACAATCACATTGCATAATTCTCATAAAACTCCTAGGTGAGAATTTGAAGGTTAAAGAGGTAAATTCAAGTGAGGGTATCTTGAGGAAATATGTGACCCTTAAGTCCTTTGAGATATTGCAAAAAGTAGTATGACTATTAAGCATTTTTATATAGAGATATTTTTAGTTTTATACTACAAAAGTCCATTATTTTGGAATACAATAAATATAGGGATTGATTAAGGGTGGGTTTGATGACCTTGAGTGCTTTGGTATGAATACCAGGATGATGGTAGAGGAAAGTTGGAGAGGTTGTAACTGACAACCTGTTAATTAGATGTTTGGGTGGTCATTAGTTGTCTTGAGGGTCCTATATCATGCCGAAATGATGTGTTGATTTCGAGTTGCAATGTTCAAGTGAGTTGATAAAATGGAAAGTTAGAGAATGATGTATAAAAATAGTTATGTACAATCTTTGGTGTCTTGGATTAGTGATTTTCACTATGATAAATATTCTAGATAAACCCTAAAAAGGTGTTTGCCTATCCTATTAAAGTCTTGACAAAAGTCAGTCTTAATTAAAATTTGGTTTGGGCTTCAAAAATTTCTTAAGCCAGTGGGTTCGTGGAATCTCAATTTCCATCAAAATGGAAAGGAACATGATGAAAATCTGCATGAATCATAAGTGAAAATTTGGTGCTAACAGGTATAATAAATTGCTTGAGCCAAATTCCTTTGGTGGAAATTGACTACACAAGCCACCCACACAAATGCTTTTGTTTATTAGTTTAGTTCTACTATTTTTTAGCTTGGGCAATAATTGGATATTCATGATTGCTATAGTGATTTAACATAAAGTTCTATAGGAAGCTGCCTCACTTATATAGGTGAACCCCTCAAGTATGCAATGCAACTAATACATGCTACCAATAAAGGATATGGATTCAAACAATTTGACAACCCATCGCCCATAATAGTTGTGGTTTATATTCTTTACACTATATGAAATAGACAAAATTAAAATTTTTCAATGATAGTACTTTGCACAAACTCTATAATGATTTATTATTACCATTAAACCTAATTCATGGGATCTATATAAGTTGGGTTCATGTCACTGATTTTTAATATAATAAACTTAAGTATTATTCTATCAATGTTATTTCTTAGTTAGTGGTTTGGTTAAAGACTTTTATTACCTCTATATATTATTTACTAACTTTCTAGTTAGTAGGTTGGTTAGAAGACCAATTAATTACATTTTTTTAAACCTTATAAATGTTAGAATAAGTGTCTTGACAAAGCCATCATAGACACTTTTTATAGTATTTATTTATTTGTTTGACATTTATAATAAAGTACTTTGTTCCATTATCACATGTGTATAATTTTATTTATGGGTATTTGTTTGATTTCATGAGATGAGACATGTGGTTTTCAGGTAAAATAGTAAGATGTCAGACACATGGATTATGTGTAGAAAAATCTTACTATCCAATTCTTGTAGACCTGAAACCTTACAACTATAGGTGATGCTAGGCGCATCACTTAACAAGTTATTATGTGTAGAGTTGCATATGGTAGAATGATGTAATCTCAATCACCAGAGTGAGAGTCTAGATTTATATGTAGATGCATAATTCAAATGCATTAAGGGGATCCATAATGAACACATTTAGTAAAACTTTATTATCAGTATAAATGATGTTCATAAGTTACAGATTAATCATTTGACCAGAGGGACTTGTGATTATCTAAGTTATTTAAGTTGGTTATTTTAAGTTGCCAACCAATGATGTCTAATTGGCAGCTATATCATGGGTATCTTCGATATTTGACTTGATGCTTGAGAAAACATAAGTGTCCAACAAGGAATCCACTGCCCTTATAAAATGGAGAAATATTCAGTCTAGAGTTAACATGAATTAATTGGACATAAAAATCTGGATTTAGTATTTTGATAAAGTGTTTGTTAAAATGATTTTTAAAATTATATTAAATAAATAAATTAGCATTTTGAAAAAGAATTTATCAAGAAATGTTTTTAATGTTTAATTAATCCATTAACATCCTAGAGATAATTTACCAATGTCTTAAAAGGTTTGATAGTGACTAATTTATTGTCTTGGGGGTCATTGAGGGATATTATATAGTGGAATGATGTTTTTATGAAAATCTTTGTGATGAAAAACCTCAATGTTATATTCTTATCATTGGGAGTTCAATTATAACATGTCACAAGGATTGTTACAATTAATGGAGTGTCTCATTGTAATTATCAAATAGTTGAGTTTGTAATTACAGTTTTGACTCAATTAAGGAAGGTGAGCCCCATAAGCTTAAAGATAAAAATCTCACACCCCTAGGGTTTATTTGACATCTTTTTATCCCTATATATAGGGTTAACCACATTCAGATATGACCCTGTAACAATTCTAGAAGTGGGAGAGGTACATAGAGCTTTGAAATAGGTGTGGAGACTTTGGAGACCGGATCGGATTTAACTCTTGTATTTAATTAATCAATTGAGGTAATTCTAAACTTTCTTTATGATTAAATCTCAGAGATTCGTATGATGATTACGAGAAAATATTTTGATATATGATTTGATCAATGAACTTTACTAATTTTAATATTCAATAACAAGAATCTTCCAACAATAAAGTGGTGCCTTAGACATGCATGTCCACAGGCATAATAGTGGTGCACTCACACATGCAGTATGTTGCCATTGGCACTCCACCCACACATGTAAGACATAACTCATCACATCATTGTCACTCATAATGTGAAAAATATGATTTCCCCACACAATGTGGGAATAAACCTTCCTATGATTAATCTTACAAGTCAAAAGGAAAAATTTTCCCCTCCTTGGAAGATCCAAAGAAGTTGGTCCAAAACCAACGTTAAAAAGATACAGATGGAAAGAAGTTAAATGATTATACAAAGATTAAAGAGAGAATAAGCCAATATAGTCAAAAAAAAAATAATAATTTATTAGAAATATCCAATAAAATTACAATATATTTTTCATTCATCCAATTTGGATGCATAATTGGGACATCAACCAAATATGGGTTGGATTTGAATATCCATCCTTAGTTCATACTTTGTAGCAAACACATCCAAAAAATTAATTATAAATCAATTTAATCATCACTTGAATTGGGATAAGGAGTCATTGAAAATCAAGCTTATTGACGATAGTCATGGTCTCCCAAAGATTGTGCAACTGATCCAACCTACTAACACTTAACCAAGCCCAAAACAAGTCATTTCTCCAACGCATTTGCACGATCCAAATACATAAATATCTCTTTTTCTAAATGGCCATCATTTGTTTAATCTTAATAAAAATTATGACATAATTTTGTCTTAGAAATCTTCTTCCAAGTTGATCTCAACAGTGACTATCAACAGATGGACTCACCCTTTTGATCTTGCTTAGAACAACTACACATGGCCTAAATGTTCTGATAAAGTAAGATGGATAATTTCAAATGCTTTAATGGCTTCAAAATACCCACTTAGACAAAAAACCAATCACACTTCACTCAAGATCAAACCATTATTATGTACCCACTGGTTCAAAGAACCAAGCACACTTCACTCAGGATGAAGACACTGGTTGGGGCTCAATTGTTGAAAAATAATAATTAAATGATGAGAGAAGTTATATAAAAAATTGGTTGAAGCTATTTCTTTTTAAAAATATTTTCCAGAATTCTCTTGCTTTTCTTCTCTAATTCACTGTCACTTTTTCTTTTGTTGAAGAATTTTTTTATATGTATCTTGTTATAAAGTACTTTTTCGTCTTATATGGAGAGAAAATGATTGTCTAAAAAAATGTTTATAACCCAAAATAAACATGCCACAGACTGACACATGATTTTTTTGGATTTGGTGTCTCTGTTTGGACATCTACTTTTTCAACTGAATATGTTTTCGACAACTTTTAACTCCAAACACACCCATGTGTCAATCTATAGCATGCTCATAGACAATCAAAAACACTTTTTCATCACAAACATGTATCTTTGGCTAATGGGCCAGCATAATTTTCAATAGGTTTTAGCTAATGAGCTAACACGCCTTTCATGATACTAACAAGGCTAGGTACATTGTATTAAGTTCTCTCAAAAGATATTTGGACATGAGTTACATGTTTACCGAAACATCACACATTATTCTTAGATGTTGGATAAAAAACGAAGCATTAAGTGCTTAAAACCTCTTCCACTAGCAAACACAATTTTATTATTTTTTTCGTTGGCCTAACAGAATGCTCGCACGGACACTGTTGCAAAGTGCTCGCACAAACACTTCTCCAAAATTGAAATATCCAACATACTACACGTATAAATCGATCTGTTTGGAATCCAAGTTTGGATCAGGTCTGGAGTTAGGCCAGACTCGATAAAAAAGAGAACAGAAATCCAGTTATATATTAATTCGGATATTGAATCTGGTCTACTTCATTTCACCAACTATAATATCCCTGTTCAAGTCGAACTTTGATTTGACTTGAACCCACACAAAATAATTGCAGAAGGGGCCAACCAAACCAACCAGTTTATAGGTTTGCTTTGCTGATCTGTCCCAACCCATTACCACCCATAGCTAGTCCCAACCTAGCTTAAATTTGGGTTTGTCAGGTTATCCATCCTGGTACTGATTCTATAACCCCACCCAGCCCAGTTCCCCCTCCCATTCTTTTTTTTTTTTCTTCAAAAAATACCACCCACTGACCCAGTACCAGTTTTAATCTGGATTTAATTCGAGTAGGGCATTCCTCAACTTGACCCGGATCTGATCTACCCTTCCGACTAATTGCCTCTCTGAGCAGCAGATGGGAAAAGAAATAAAATGGATAGGATCATCAAGTTAAGTTGATTTTTGGCTGGATCAACTATTTCCAACAAACTCAGATTGAGTGAAATTTTATCATGAAAGGTAGAAAATGACCCTTTTCATCTGCTCACATTTATTTGGGCAATCCTCTCCATCAGTGAGGTGGGTATTAATTAAAACTTAAATAAATACCCAACCAACTCCACCGTATAAAGTTGTTACATAATAAAGAGCTCAGATCTTGTCCTGACCCTAAAGACCTGCCTATTGTCCTGCTTGTGCTGCCGGGGGGCAAATATCCCACAAAAACAAATTTAGGTGGTTGTTTTTCATTTTTTGACCGTGTACGTCAAGCAGGACGATAGGCAGGACTTTTAAGGTTAGGAGAGGATCCAATCCTGTGGGTGATCAGCTGTAGCAAATTTTGCTGTAGCTTTTTGTAACATGAAAAAAATATTATAAAAAGACAAAACCCATGTTAAAAGACAAAAAAACCATTTTTTTGTTCATGTTACAAAAAGCTACAGCAAAATTTGCTTCAGCATACCTTTGTCCTTTCCTTGAGTGCATAATAGAACATACAAATTTCCTTATCATTGGCAGTGCCTAGGATACGTGTGATGTTAACACGAGTCGGCCAGAATTGACTTTCCTTTCACAAAGAAGGCAAAAAAGGTTGGACAAGCCTACATTACAGCTGCCCAATTTTCCGAGATGTGATCAGCTGCAGCAAACAGAATAAAACATGGGTATTTTATCTTTTAACATGGGCTGTTTTGTCTTTTAACATGGGTTTTTTTGTCTTTTTGTGTTCTTTTTGGTCATGCCACTTAAAACACATGCCCATTGATTATAACCCATATCTATAGCACATGCCCATTGATTCAAACGGCCTACTTGATGATCTGTTGGTGTAAACAAGTATTGATTGAGGCATTGATCAAGTTAAGCATATAATGCTGTTACAGTTAGGGGTGGCAATTTGTTTTGGCGGGTCGGATTCATGTCAGTGTCGAGATGAGGGTATATGATTATATGGCTCAAACTAAACCTGACCCATTTATTTATCGTGTCAAAGCAAGTCCAACACATTTATTAGCATGGGTCAACCCATTTTGACTTTAAACTCAACTTTAACCTGCTTATTTCGTGTTAGGTTCATGGATCATGTCAAACATTGTCACCGTAATTACAGTGCGTGAAGGCTCGGGAGGATCCCTTTGCGGTGTCCATTCTTGACGGTCTGATATCAAGTGCGACACCCCCCTGATGGGACACTCAGGAGGGGGAATCAAAAACCTCCAAAAAGTGAATTGATTCCGCCCCCCCCTCCCCAGTGTCCCATCAGGGGGGGTGACGCATACGATTTCATCCCATGCGTTGAAACACTTTTATCAAAGGTCTAGCTTAGTGTTATTTTTTTTAGCAGTAAACAAGGATTATCAGATCAGAGTACCTAATAAATAATAGTAATCTGTATTTTTTTTTTTCAAAAGTGCAAAAATTCTAATTTTGCAAATTAATACCCTGGATTTATCAAGTACCACTCTAAGTAAGCAAGAGTGAGTAGCACATCTCACAGAATACTTACTGTTAATTAGAATTATCCAATATTACTTTCCAAATCAAAGTTAAAAACCTCCAACAATGATACTGAACCAAATACAGAATATCTACATGTTGCAATTCAACTAATAAATTGAAAAGCTCCAACCATGTCTCTTGAATATTCCCCTTAATTTGAATTTATTAATTTAAAAATTTTTTTTGGATAAGAAAAGATTAGTTGATCAATTCATCAAACTAAATATTATATGATTACACGATTACAATGAAACAATGGATGGTAGACTTTTTGGAAGATTGCTACAACCACATTGCTCAAATTTAAAATAAAAAAAGATTAGCAAGAATTAATTAATAGAAACTAATAAAGAAAAAGGAAGAAGAATGTTGTGGAGATTGTTTTCTCATACTTTTGGGGGCAGTAAAAGTTTATCTCATTGTTATATGGAATCATATCCTCTGTACCACTCGTATCATGTACCACATCTACTACAAGATGCAAAGGGGTGGGGCTCATACACGTTTTGTATGGGGGCTCCACCCCCTTGTGTCTTATGGTACAGGGGATTTGGCATCCCTTAAAAAAGTGGGTTGTCTTTTATGCAAAGGGTTCTTTATGCAATGGTATCTATTCGTTCGGTAGAACTCATTAAAACAGTCTTTGCAATGGTTTTATTTTTTAATTTTTGGGTGAAAAATACATAAACTCAAATTCATTCAATAAAAAAGATAGTTGATTACAGGATTCGGAATCAATACTCACAACTCCCAACGATCATAAGAACTAGTACAATATGACCCCCTTCTCGTGCACATGTACATGTTTGTGTCATGTGTGTCTTATTATATAGAGTTTTCTTCCATATGGTAAGACATATTATCATTCATTACACTTATAAAATGTGAATTGTTCCTATCCCCATGCAATATGTGACTAAACTTCCTCAATATCTCACTCAAAACAAAGGAATCTTTCCCATATGTGCATGCTCTATAAAACATTATATCCATATGTACAGAAGGAAATGTTATAGTCCTAAACCCAAGCTTAACTTGACCTTAGCTCGAGTTAGCATTTCCTAATAAAGTTCTACTTGAATTCTTCAAATGCCAGCCCAACTCCACCTAAAGGTCAGGATGCTTAACTTGGGTTTGGGTTGAACCCGATCCAAGTTGCATCCTTAGTTTCCATGGTATTTTGGTGAGTAAGAAAGCACGCACTTACCAGCCATGGAGGCAAATGGGACAAGGGAGGAGCTCTACAGGCTGATGCATCTACTAACAATTAGGATGATTCCCACCAGGATTCAAACCAATGACCACTCCTGTGAAGCAGTGTGAATACAAAACTCATTTCTCGGATGGTTACCGGTTCTTCTTTTCTTTTTCTTGTGTTCGGCATGATATACTCTGAAAATGCATCATGATATATATAGAACCGACCAAATTTTATGGGCGTCTGCAAGTTGCAGGAAAGAGACACATAATTGATCATTGCAATTGAGAGGTATAAGGAACCATCAACAGTGAAATTCTGAAAAACTTTTATTTCGTGCCACTATATATAGAGTAAAGCTCAAGCAGTATTAGCACTCAGCACTTTTTGGAACAAGGATTTTTCTCAATATTAAGTAGATGGTGTAGGCACCCAAAATCTGTTTAAAGTGCAAGCACGGTCCTACACCTTCACAAATTTACACTAAGGTTTCAATGAACCTTATATCAACAAATTAGGCCCAATGGACAAGACAGACCCATTGACCCATTGACCCTAGGTTTTGGGTTTGTAAACATGAGTCCTAGGACCACCCAACCCACATGTTTAGTCTATTAACAAGCTCAAAGCCCAAACATTATCTACATGGGATCCACGTAATAAAGGATCTAATTACATTGATTCTCTATACAAATAAGGAAAGATATGCCAAAAAAGGAATATGAGAATATTTTAAATTGTTTTATTTCTAAAAAGAGAAACTACAACCAAATTCAAGATAAAGAAGGTAAAGAAATTCAATCAAGACCTTATAAAGTACACCTCATAAGTTTATAAATATTCTCTTATTACATTAAGGGGGGGCTTTTTTAGAAGACTTCAAGCAAGAGTGTTGTAGAGACAAGAAAACTTCAAAATATCTTCATAACTTTTTATACACTTGAAGACTTCCAACATACTTTCCAGTTTTTTCACTAGCAACGGTTCGCTATTAGAGAGAATAAGTACCCTTACATCTCATAAATACGCTATAAATCTGGTTCTAAGAATAAGATTCACAGTGGTTCTCTCATTTTTAAATTAAACGCAAAGCCCTAAAGAGAAGTGATTCACCTACAATCAAGTACTATCAATAGTTGAATCCAAGAAATAAGCCGTCAAGCCTTTAAATTCCATTGATCAGAATAAAAAAATTACTCTTTGCAAAAGAGTGTAAAATCAAAGATATTGTATCTTATTTATTCAATTTATAGTATTTATTTTTTTGAATTTGTTATATATTTTTCATGTTTCAGATTTCCGCATAAAATTTGTGTTGACGGATGAGATGTTATTTGGATAGAGAACTTCAAAAAGAAGAACAAGGGAGATATAATTTCAAGAATTTTCCTCTCCATGGTAACTATTTGTTTCATACTATTATCATTAAAAAGTTGCTTAGCAGCGAAAGAATTGTTTGTATTTTGTATTTTGGAGTTCTAATTATATCTCTACTTCTTCTTCTAATTTTTTTTGGTAACTACCTTTTTTAATATCCTTCTACAATATAGCATTTATAAATTTGTACTTCACTATTTCTTGCTATTTTCTTTATATCCTACTAATCCTTGGAGGGTACATGCGATGCACATTTGCACAACTATTGGCATAGCACATGCACTACAAACATATTGTCATGGATGAATATGTGTGTGTGTGTTTTGGTAAAAATAATGGATGAATGATTGAGTTCTGAGGTAAAATTGTCTACATCTCTAAATGACCGTATAGTGATTAAGATAGCATCACTTTATTATATAGTAGCCTTACAAATGTCAATTATACAAGTGAGATGCCCATTCTCACCCAAGTTCTGAACATTCTACTATAATTGGATACCTAAGACACCTATCTCTTATTAGGAAAGAGTTATAACCCATAATAAATATCATATATGAACAAATAGCATTTATTACTTATTAATTATCTAATAGATACTAAATGAATAAAAGCATTTATCGCAATCTTATTCCTAACAATGTTAAAACCATCTAAATATATATTTGACACCCATCTAGTAGCTCTAAACTAAAAATTATGTCTTTCATGATTATTAGTTATAAGAGGGTAAGGTATATATAGTTTGGTTTTCAACTGTGAAAGATACTATTCCAACAGCATCGGACGATGAAATTTTACATTCTCCCTATGTTTACTTGTTGCTTGTGGAGTTCAAAAACTTGTCAAGTTCGAAAATTGATCCCTCATATGTGGAAGGGTGAATTTTCATTCTTCATAGATTTTAATGCAACATGTCGTGTTGGCAAAACTAGGGTTGCACACAGCCCAGCCCAACCCGGCTAAAAAATTGATTAAGAAGGCCTGGCTCAACCTTAGGCACAATGGTGCCCTGTGCTCCGAACGGCAATTCCTTTGTCTCTGGCAACTGTTTCCCTTAAACATCTACAATGATGAAGGCGACGGGCAACCATTTGTCCATTAAGGAAAGGCTAAGATGCCAGTCCAAGAGGTTGAAAACATGAAAATTTGCTTACAAATAGACTTAGAGCATAAACCAAACACCAATGAGGCAAAACCACTTTTCAAGAGTAAAAGAAAGAAGAGTAACCATGTCTGATGGGACTCAACGGTCCCTTCCCCACATACGTGGCCAAGCATTCATTTGACACACATATCAAGGATTATAAGTGAATCCTTAACCAATGTCTCTTGTCTAGGTGGTTGCAACATCACCTAAAGAGGAGAGAGGTTACATGTTCAACCCCGTTTGGCAGCATTGCATAGTGTATGCATCAACATCTGCCTGTCCTATATATGGTGCAGGTCTCGCACTATGATGCTGCAGTCAGCAGATCCGAGTGACCCTACCAAAAAATTATGAATACTTAGATTATGATCAAATTAAGACATAATTTTCTTATAATGTCATTTCTTCACTTATTTTTTATTTTTTAGTTTTGGTGACAGCTATTAACTTACATGCTTATATAAAATTTCTAGATGAAAAAGAAATAAAAAAAAATTTAATGTAAAAACAATTTATTACAAGGTAAAGGCATCCCATAAGTAGGTGAGCCAAAGTGGGAACTTTTGTGCTTTATGTTCTCTTATCATCCTTTGCCTCCATAACTAAGCCCCAACCCACTTTCACATGGTTAACGATGTAAATATGGAGTAAGTAGTGAAGAATATTGCAGTCTTGAGCTAATAATAATAAATAACAATAATAATAATAACAAAGAAATATTCTTGGAGTTTTGTTGGACAGAAATTGGTGTGCAGCCATGTTAGTGCCACGTAGGCACACAATCCAAACTTCCTTAAGACCCTCGGCATAAAATCAGAATATAGGAGAACCAGATAAGAAGACTTTTAGTTGTCTATCCACCCATCAAACTTAGTTTAGACAATTTGAGAAGGGGAGGGCTCTTTCTTCCAAATGAATTCTTTTTGCTTGGAAACAAGGACTTTTGAAACTAGAAAACGTCATAAATTGAAAGTAATAACCAACAAAATGTAAAGTGATGAACAATGATGAAAATATGAGAGTAAAAAATGTTTGTTTGATAGAATAGATGGCTGTAGAAGAAATACTACATTAATTTATAGAAACACTTACGAATAGAATCATACACCGGATTTAGATCTTTCAAGTGCAGAGCATACAAACAAACTGAAACAAAAATGCTATTATTGAAATATAGACGAAATAACAAGCTTGAAATTGAAATAACTTAAAAACTGGACATGTTAAAAGAAATAAATTGATCTGTTGATGATTTCGATCATTGAAGACATTGTTGTTGATGCAGGATATGTTGGAAGGGTCTTTTCTCTTACATTTCTGATGTGTTTATAGACATAGAAGGTACTTTTGCTTTAGTTATCTTTAAAAATCTGGGCTTCATAATCTGTTGTCACTTGTCCTATGCTCTTATCAACCTCCATTCAATTATTAAAACCTCCTCAAGGTGTCTCGCCACCTGTTCCATGTTTGCCCACATGTTTTTGAAATTTAAAAATAGTAGTTAAATAACAATGTGCAGGTTTTGCTCTAAGTTTTTCCATATTTTGTGTCATTTGTTCATGTTTTATAAATGTCTTTATCATAGAGATCTCCTTTGGCCACATGCCATCACTTGATAATTCCCAATTTATCTCATATTTTCTCTTTTAGGGCTCATAAAATCCCAATATCACATGACTTTCATGGTCCCACCTATCACGTGTTACACTTTTTTGGTGTAAACATTGCCCACCGTCTCTTAAAGTTTGTAAAATTTGAAGCGACATAATATAATGAGCCGAAACTAATGGCTTTTATTTGCCATCTTTTGTTACCGATGCTAGTTTCCAACTAATCAAATTTTCACATGATCAATTGGTTGATAGAAACTTTCAATCGGTTGTGGCCGATTTTTCAATTATGATCAATTTTAATTACAGTGGAATTTTTTTTTAATTATGGCCAATTTTTTTTATATATAATTTTAGTT
Organism: Platanus orientalis; assembly: GCA_025762735.1. Classification (NCBI taxonomy): domain Eukaryota; kingdom Viridiplantae; phylum Streptophyta; class Magnoliopsida; order Proteales; family Platanaceae; genus Platanus; species Platanus orientalis. The sequence continues at coordinate 1,425 of JAOXJP010281760.1, read as the reverse complement.
GAAATTTTTTGATAATGCCCTATGTTGTAAATTTCATTTTCATCGGATGCAGCCAATTTTCTCCAATCATGACCATTTTTTTATCATTGTTTTCCAATTGAATTTTTGGTCATACGATTTTCATCGGTCACGGCTAATTCTTTGGCTTGGATTCAATTTCAACCAAAATTTGAAGAAACACAATATAATATGGAAACATCTGTTGACTTCTTAGTTTCCATGTTAGAACCAAAATAAAAGGAATATTTATATATGATATAAAGATTACGGTTACTAACAATAATAGCCTCAATTTCAGAAAACCATTGGCTAATGCCTTTTTATCTTGCATTGCAAAATGGTGAATGTACTCAATCATAGATTGGTAACCCTTTCCAAACAATTCAATATATTTTTAGGACTTTGTAACTATTTTGTACCTCATTCTTATTTTAATAACCAATACTTATTGGCATGGAAAATTTGTGAAATGACAAATTTACCAACACCGTGAAGGATGAATAGTGTTTCACAAAACAGAGGCAATTTCAAGACACCGCGATAGCAAGTTGACTCCTAAAAAAGACAAGGTATTGTAATGGTACATGGCTCATGATGGAACATGCTTTACATAAAATAACACCCCGTGTAGGATGAAACTCGCAATGGATTAACAATGCTTCGCGAAGGAAAGTGTATCACGATGAATAAAGCCATAATCACAAAATCAATATTTTAAGTGGTACGGATCTCGAGGAATTACAAATGATGATGTTTTAGACTCCTAAAATACCCAAAAAACCTAATGGAAAAAGTTCCATTCATATAGGACTTACCAATCTATAGAACTCGAAATATGTGTAAATCCTAGTCCAAATAAGAATCATATAGCAGTAAGACTCCTCTCTCATCAAATCCAATAAATCACTTTTCCGTCGAGAAAAGTGATTTATCATACATATGGATTTCATAATTAATAAATTAATTCTCTTTATCTCCCGTCGCAAGAAAATAGTCTCTAGGTTTCATAATTAATAAATTGTATCATATATATCCCTGCATTCAAATTCTATGTGGTACTGGATGGATAAGCATTAATTCTCATCATACACTGTAATTAGAACTTGTATTAAGTATTAATGTATTGGTAGTTTTATCATTGCGCTAAGTTCTAACATCCATGCAATTATTGGTTTTTTTTTTTGGGTACCATACATTGCTCACTAACCTTTGCTTTAGTATAGATAGATTTATATCCTAAATCTTCTCCTTCTCTATTAACTTGTTAACTCATCTTTCCTAAATTGCTTGCTCTATCTTCTTCTAAAATCTCTCATAAATTAAATATTCAACTTCCTAAATTAAGCTCCGACATTAAAAGCCCTCAATCCCATATATATATGTGTGTGTGTGTGTGTGTGTGTGTGTGTGTGTGAGCCCAAAAAT